>RJWJ010038542.1:0-14943 GCA_004363605.1 Indri indri
TATATGTATACCATGGAGTACTATTCAGCTTTAAGAAACAATGGTGATATAGCACCTCTTGTATACTCCTGGATAGAGCTGGAACACATTCTACTAAGTGAAGTATCCCAAGAATGGAACAACGAGCACCACATGTACTCACCATCAAATTGGTATTAAGTGAGCAACACATAAGTGTACATATAAAAATAACATCTATTGGATGTCGGGCAGGGTGAGGGGGGAGGGGGGAGGGGTAGGAGGGGACGGGTATATGCATACACAAAGAGTGCAATGCGCACCATCTGAGAGATGGACATGCTTGAAACTCGGACTTGGGGGGCAGGGGGGCAAGGGCAACATATGTAACCTAAATATCTGTACCCCCATAATATGCTGAAATAAAAAAAGAAGTAATACCCCCCCAAAAAAGAAAAGGAAAATGAGGGTGGTAGAAGAGCTGACTCATTAAATCCTTCTTGACCTCCCTAAAGCATTTGACCCTGCTAACTTAAAGTTATTTAACCTCTGTTTTACAGTTTATTGTCTGTAAAATTTATAGGGTTGTTGTGAGGATTAAATGGTAATGTGTATAAAGCATAACACTTAGCATATGTCCTGGTACATGAGTATTCAAACTATTTTAGGTATTATTTTGTTTTTTTAAATTACTGAGGAGGCAGTAGTGGTTTAGTGGAAGGAAGATTGAACTTAGAGTTCGAAGACATGATTTTGAATTCTGGCTCTGTTTTTTAGTCCCATGGCACTATATGAGTCACTTAACCTCTCTTACCCTTGATTCCCTTGCTTTTAAAAATAGCAGTAATAAGACTATGCAGGGAAGTCATGAAATAGAAATCTTATGATATAGATATCCTACGCCTAGGAAAATGCCTGGTAGATGGTAGATGTTCAATATATGGTAGTTCTTCTCTATTCCATTACTTTATTTATATTACATCCCAGAGTATCTAGGTCACAGTAAAAGATAATGAATATTAAATGGATGGATGGTTGGGGAACAAAACCACTGAAACTGCTTGATGACCATGACTCAACAGATTCAGATTTAATAAATTCAGTAAGTGAAAGAATCAAGGTCACTGAACCATTTCTTAGACTCTGATCACATGCTTCCAAACTTGGATCTTTTTATACTATAATCCAAAGAGAGAAATGAGGAGAAACAAAAACTACTCTTAGAAGTAAAAAAAAAAAGATTATAAAACAGGCTACATGAATTATTTTTGTTGATTTTTTACTGAGGGAAATATTAAGAATAACACTTGTCTCAAAGTGTTTAGTCAATTAGGTCAAAGGTATTGAGCAAATGATTTTCTTTTATTTCAGCATATTATAGGGGTGCAAATGCTTAGGTTGTGCATATTGCCCTTGCCTCAACCCTCGAGTCAGAGCTTCAGGCGTGTCCATCGCACTCATTATATATGTATATACCCATCCCCTCCTCCCCCCTCCCATCTGCCTGACACCCGATGAATGTTATTCCTATATGTGCACTTAGGTGTTGATCAGTGAAACCAATTTGCTGGTGAGTACATGTGGTGCTTGTTTTTCCATTCTTGGGATACTTCACTTAGTAGAATGGGTTCCAGTTCTATCCATGAAAATACAAGTGGTGCTATATCACCATTATTTCTTGTAGCTGAATAGTACTCCATGGTATACATATACCACATTTTATTAATCCACTCATGTATTGATGGGCACTTGGCTTGTTTCCACGTCTTTGCAATTGTGAATTGTGCAAGCAATTTTAAATGTGTAGAATAGTCTATATCTCTTTTGTCCAATATAGTAGCCACTATCCACATATGATATTTACATATAAATTTAAATTAATATAAAATTAAAATTCTAAAAATCTGTGTCTTAGTCATACTAGCCACATTGCAATTTCACAATAGCCACATGTGCCTAGTGGGTAACAGATTGGACAGTACAGATTTATAGAACATTTGCCATTATTGCAGAAATTTCTATTTGAAATCATTGGTCAAGATTTAATCAATGTAATAGGTACAGGATAATTATAAGGGCTGGAAAGCATCTCCTGAAAAGTTTGAAGGAACTCAAAGTTTAAATTGTAGAATAGATAAACAAGAAGTATTATATTTTGTTACAAATGACCACTATGTTAACTCCAGTCTACAAGAATGGAGTCCTGAGAACTATAAGATAGTAATTATCATTCTTTCATGATGATTGAGGTGGTAGATTAATAAAGATCATCAAATCCTTAAGAAAAACATAACTTACAAGGTAAAAGCAATCATGATTTCTGTAAAGAAAACTTATGACTGACTAAATCAAGTAGTTTTTTTTTTTTTGAGCATTCTGAGTGTGTTGAAATGGTTATAACTCATTTGTTTAGACTTTCAAAAACCTTTGATACAAGGCAGGTGTGGTGTTATGTGCCTGTTGTCCAGATCTTGGGGAGGCTGAGGCAGGAGGATTGCTTGATCCCAGAAGTTTGAGAACAGTTTGGGTAACATAGTGAGACCATGTCTCTAAAAAAAAAAACAAAAACAAAACTAACAACAAACAAAAAAATCCCTCTGACAAGTTTCTATACCAAAGGAAGGATCTTTAAAATTTAGGTTGCCATGGGGCTAGAGAGAATCTGTCATTAAATAGATGGTTTCTAAAATTTCTTCCAGGCTAATATTTGATGCTGGCCTTCTTGGAAATGAACTGCCAAGTTGACAAGGATATTTGCATAGACATTTCCCAAGGCTAGGTGAGTGAGTAGAGCTCAGCAGATAAGCTTCAATTAGCTAAAAGTTATTTATTAGAAAACGGGCTTCAAAGAATAACCTTGGCATTTAACATACTGAGAACACAGAGTTGAAGGATGGCAAAAACAAAACAAAACAAAACAAAACGAAAGTTCTTTTGATTCTTTAAATGAGAAGGAAGCCAAAGCAAATTTAAAATATAATATGCTGAAAAGGATATAGACTCTTAGAGCTGACTATTACAGAATCTTAGCTGACATCTCTTCTATTCTCCCACCTGAAGATATCCCTTCTATTTCATCTTACCCTTTTCTATAATACTTCTAGTTTTGAGGGGGTGTTTTTGAGGTGTGCTCTGCCTCACTGGAACAATCTGATTATTGATTGTTCCAATTGTTAGAAACTAAATGCATTACATTGAGCTAAAATTTGCCTCCCTGTAATCTCCACCTTTAGTTCTGGTTCTGCCTTTTGGAACTATGCGAAATGAATATGATCCCTCTTCCACATAAATGCCCTATCCATTCTTTAATACACTGATCATGTACAATATGTACAGAACACTTTTCCTATTTCTGTTAAACTTAGAGTGTGGAGGGAAAGAAGGAATTTAAAAATTACTACCCAAATGAGTATATAGTTGCACGATGAGATGTAACAAAGGGAGAAATATCTTTCTACAAAAGTGTATAACAAAGGACCCTGACCTGGACTTGTCTATTTTCTCATAGATTTTTATCATATTCTTGGATATCAAGGATAATGATGCTAGTCTGTCTTCCCCCACATCCCAACAAAGGACTGGGAACCTAAGAAGTTTGCAACAAATACTTGTTTTCAAATAACTTTTTAACTTTGAAATAATTTGACTTACAGAAATGTTGCAAAAACAGTAGTTTTGGTATTATTACCTGGACTCAGCTTGCCTTCGTGTTAACATCTTATGTAACCATAATACATTATCAATACCAGGAAAATAGCTATGCCACAATATTATTAACTAAACTACAGACCTTATGTGAATTTCAACAGTTTTCTCAGTAATATACTTTTCCTGGTCTGGGATCCATTCCAGAATCCCACAATACATTTCCTCATCTCTCCTTAGTCTCTTCCAATCTGTTTGTCAACAGTCTTTCTTTGTTTTTCATGACTTTGGCACTTTTTTTTTCTTTCAGCATATTATGGTGGTACATTTGGCACTTTTGAAGAAAGAATACTATCCAGTTATTTTGTAGAATGCCCCTTAAATGAGTTTGTCTAATGGTTTCTCATGATTATATCAAGTCTATTCATTTTTTGCAAGAAAACCACAGAAGTGATGTGCTCCTCTTAGTGTATCATATCAGTGGGTATATGATGTTGATATGTCTTATTACTAGTAACATTAACCTTGATCACATGGTTATGGTAGTGTCTGCCAGATTGTTTTTTAAAATATGGTTTTATTTGTTCCATTATCAAAAGCAAAATACTCTTTGAAAATTTTCTGAATGAGTAACAATTTAAACAGTGAAAGTTTTTTTTTCACTTCTGTCCCCCAACCACTCAGTTCCCAACCCCTAACCCACCAACAGTAATCACTTTTATAGTTGCTTTTGTAGAGTTTCTTTATGTAAATATAAACAAATATGTGTATATATATTCTAACTTCCTCCCCTTTCTTACACAAAAGGAAGCATACTATACATACTTCTTTGCACTTTGTTTTTTTCTGCTGAACATGTCTTAGAGAGCTTTTTGTATCACTATAAAGAGAACTTTCTTTTTCTTTTGCAAAGTTTCATAGCATTCTGTTGTATGGATGTACAATAGATTATTTAACCAGGCCCTCTTGATAGACATTTGTGTTGTTTCCAATTCTTTTCTATTAGAATCAATGCTTCAATAAAAGTCTTGTAAATACATTGGTTTGCACCTGTGGAAATATAACCTGTAGGATAGATTTCCAGAAGTAATATTGCTGGGTAAAATGATACATGCATTTGTAATTGCCAAACTGCTTTCCCACCAGCCATTTTCCTCACAGCGTTGCCAATAGAATATATTATCAAGATTTTGTATCTTTACCAAAATGATAGGCAAAAAATGGTACTTCAATGTAATTATAATTGCATTTCTCTTATTATGAGGGAATTTAAAAATCTTTTTATATGGTTAAAAGTCATTTGCATTTCATTTTCGGTGAACTGTTTGTTCATCTAATTTGCCCATTTTTTATTGAGTTGATCCTTTACTTCGCAATTTTGAAGAGCTGTTTTCATATTAAGGAAAATTGGCCCTTTGTAATATTTATGTTAGGGATCTTCTGTTTGCCCCTTTAAACCTACTCTCTATCTTTGTCTTCCTGCTTTCTACCCCCGGAATGGTAATGATGACCCATATCATTATTAACAGGCTTTCTTGGCCTCTGACTTCCAATTTAGTTTGATCAATGGGGAGTCCCATCAGGAGATAAGAGGGAGGAAGGAGACTGAGATTGAAATGTTTATTCCTCCAGCTCCTTCTTTGCAGGGTTGCCTTGAGATGACTGCACCCCTTGACTCTAAGGTGGTCTTCTCCACATAATTCTTTCCTCCCAGGTTCCGGTAACCATTCCCTCTCCTCATTATTTTAAGCCTAGTGGTGGTAATAGGCCTAATATTACTATCTCTGGGGTATTACATTATTCTTGTGGTCCCCTTATCTACCCTGTCCACACCTTTCTAAATGGTCCCTTTATTAAATTCTCCTTGAATTAACCTGACTTCATGTGCCATCTCTTTCTTCCTGGTACCCTGATTGGTACAATATGAGTTGCAAATGTTTTTTCCTGGTTTTGTCATATGTCTTTGGTTATGGTGATTTGAGAATGGAGAAGTGTTTTATTTTTTTTAATATAGTAAAATTTTATTAGTCATTTTTATGGCCGCTGTGTTATGCATCATAATTAGAAACAACTTCCCCACTCCAATGTTATAAAAGATTTCTTTCATGTTTTCTTCTAGTAGTTATACGATTTCAATTCTTTACATATAAATATTTGATCCATTTTGAATTTCCTCTGGTGTGTAGGTTAAGGTAGGGGGTCTCAAACTTGGGCATGCATTAGAATCACCTAGAGGAATTTTTAAAACATACATTGCTGGGCTGCACTTTAGAGGTTCTAATTTAGTAAGCCTGGAGGGGGGCCAACAAATTTTATTTCTAACATGTTCCCAGGATGGTGCTGATGCTGCTGGTTTGAACCACACTTTGAAAAACACTGGCGTAAGGCACAGATCCAACGTTATTTTTTTTTGAGATGGCTTCCTATTTGTCACAATGCTATTTAATAATTATTTCATCTTTCCCTCACATATACAATATACTAAATTCTCACGTGTAGTCAGCATCTAGACTTTCTATTCTGCTTTATTGGACTATTCATGTATTAATGCCTTTGCACCACACAGCTTTTGTTAAGGCTTTATAATTTAGAATATTATAAGACTCATATCTTCTCCTTGTTCTTTTCTCAGATTTTATTTTCTACGTGTTTTTTTCCACATGAAATTTAGAATCATTTTGTGTAGTTAAAACAAATATTAAAAACACCTGTACCCCTATAAACAACAAACAATAAAAAAATAAAAAAAAAACCTATTGTATTTGTATTGAATTCATGTTAATATTATTAGTTAACTGAGAGAGAATTTATATATGATTTTGATTTTTACTGTCTAAGAAAATGGCATGTCTTTCCATCTGTTCATTTCTTCTTTTATGTTTATAGTGTTAAAAGTTTTATCCATATAGGTATTACATTTTTATTATTAAGTATATTCTTAGGTATTTGGTCCTTTTATTGCTATTATAAATAGAATAATTTCTATTATATCTTCTAAACTTGTTATTTGTACACATGGAAGCTACTGATTCTGTAAATTCACTTCGTTTTTCCATAAACATGATTTGACTATCCATAAGTAATGGTAGCTTTAACTCATCCTTTCTAATTTTTTAACTCAAATTTATTTGTCTTGTCTAGTTATATTGGCTGATACCTCAAATACTCTCACATAATAATGGTGTTAGTAGACATCATTGTCTTGTACTTTAGAGGGATGGCATCTATGTTTCTTATGACTGATGCTGACTTTTGGGTTAAGAGAGACATATTTAATTATGTCAAGGAAACATTTATTCATTTCTATTTTTATTGAGTGACTTTTTCTATGAATGGGTGGTAATTTTTGTCAAATGCCTTTTCAGTATCGGTGGAGATGGTGTATAATTTTTCTCCTTATTTATTAATATGATTTATTATATAGCCTTGCATTCCTGGAGTAATCCCACTTATTCATGGAGGGTTATTTTTTAATGTGATGCTAGACACAGTTTGCTAATATTTTATTCAAGATTTTAGCATATATCTTCATAAAAGAAATTGGTCCATGGTTTTCTTTTTAAATGCAATCTTTTTAGGGTTTTGGTATTAATGTTATACTCAATTAAAGATTTGGAAGTTTCCTTCTTTTTATGCTGTGAAACAGTTTAAACACTGGAATTCCTCACTGAAATTGCTGGACCTAGTGTTCTGTGTGTGTGTGCTTGTAACTTTCTTTATTAGTTCTATGCAAATTAGTCTGTTTAAATTTACTATCTTTTCAGGGGATAGTTACAGTTTCCAACAAAATTAGTAACTGAACAACACATAAGTGTACACATAAGAATAACATCTATTGGATGTCGGGTAGGGAGGGAGGGGGAAGGGGAGGGGCGAGGGGGAGGAGGGGACGGATATATGCATACACGAAGGGTGCAATGCGCACCCTCCAAGAGATGGACACGCTTGGGACTGGGACTTGGGGGGAAGGGGGGGCAAGGGCAACATACGTAACCTAAACATCTGTACCCCTATAATAACAAACAATAAAAAAAATTTAATTCATCTTTTTAAATGTATATTTATAGAGTTGAGCAAAGTTGTTTCTTATGATGCTTTTTATTTCTTTTGTTTCTGAAGGTCTCTTCTTATTTATTTTTTATATTTGAGGAAAGCAAATTATTTTTAATTGGGAATTTTGAAAACATGGAAAAGTTGAAAGAAGGGAGAGAAGAAGCACCTATAGTCTACAACCTAAAGAAAAATGTGGTTAATACCTTGGTAAATTTCTTTCTTTAATTTATGTATACTTTAGTGAAAAGGATAGTTGTGCTCCTTTGGCACCTACAATCTCATATTTTCCTATTTTTTACTTGTTGAGTCTTGCTTAAAAATGCCTTCAGTGAGACACAAATCAGTTAAAATTTTATAATAACCAGCATAATATCATACTGCTGGTACAATCCTCTAAATAATTTGGCCCTTCTTTTGAATTTTCACAAAGGCAGCTCTTCCTCAAGACACAGAAAACATGAACAACGATATAAAAGTTAATCACTGCCATCTACTGTTAAAAATGGAGAATTTCATCCAGTGACTTGTCCTCCCCATGGATATTATCAAAAAATATTGTGAATAATAATTCCAGTCCGGGCGCAGTGGCTCATGCCACCGCCTCACTCTGGGAGGCCGAGGCGGGAGTATTGCTCGAGGTCAGAAGTTCGAGACCAGCCTGAGCAAGAGTGAGACCCCGTCTCTACTAAAAATAGAAAGAAATTAGCTGGACAACTAAAAATATATAGAAAAAAATTAGCCGGGCATGGTGGCACATGCCTGTAGTCCCAGGTACTCTGGAGGCTGAGGCAGAAGGATTGCTTGAGCCCAGGAGTTTGAGATTGCTGTGAGCTAGGCTGATGCCACAGCACTCTAGCCTGGTCAACAGAGTGAGACTCTGTCTCTAAATGAATAAATAAATAAAAAATAATAATTCCAGAAAACTTGGGGACATCATAATATTAACTACCATGGTAAGAAAAATTGGAGTAAAAATTAAGAAAGCTTAGAACTAGTCAAAAAAAATGTTCTTTCTCTTGGCTTTGCTTTTCAATATCAATGTTCATCTTATAGATGTACAAAACTAATCTAAACTTACTGCTCCCAAACCAGATAATAACTCTGTAACCAGGTTTTTTATGTTTACCATTATCTATGGTTCCATACAATCTAAGCAATATATTAACAGTAGTTTAACAAAAGGTAGCAATTGAAAGTTGTATTTTATTTTTTATTTTTGACTCATATATGTATGTATTTATTTTGAGTAAGACATGCTTACACGAGCCTTAAATTAAGACAGTCAAGGCACGGGGAACAGGAGAAATTAAGGAATGGCAGAAATTTGAGGTATAAAATAAAGGAAAGCACTTTTCTTTCCCTGTTCTAGTATGTCTACCATTTGAACTCTCTTAGCGCCAGATTACCCTCATTATAAAGACTTCTTGCAGTAATAATTTCACATTCATTTGTATAAATATTTACTGTATAGCAGTCTTTTTTTTTTACTAGAGTAGAAGCTCCATGATAGGCACAACTGTTTGTTTTATTTGACATTACATCCCCAATACCAAGCAGCATGTCTAACATGTAGTAGATACTCAATAAATATTTTGTAATAAATCTCTATGTAAATGAGTGTTATGGTTAAGCACTGTACACACACCCTCCACATACATGCATATATCCTCTTTATGTAAATATCCACGTGTAGACTTCCTTTTTCTCCCAGTAAAAGTTCCAGAGTGTTTGGAAGAAAGGAGATACAAGATAATTCTTTGATACTTTCCCTTTCTTGCTTTTTAACATAAAAGTGGAAAATTCAGGACATTGTGGCCACATTAATCTCTTCAGAAGGAATGTGAGTGGTATGATTTCAGGAGCAAATAATTACGTACGAAATTATATATCCTTTCAGCCTGCCATAGTGCTTCTAGAAGTTCTTACCATTAGAGCCATTTCTTGACTTGAAGATTGTCTAAGTCATTCCTGCAATCTAGACATTAATGCTCACAAAACATGAGGGAGGATTTGTTTACCTAATACAATCCTCTTTTGAGCAGAGCATGTAGAAATACCTATAAGAGGCTTTATTCTTCATTTCATAAGCAAGAGAATGCTAACTATAGCCCTCATTTAGTGAATATTTTGGTACTATACATAGCTACCCCAAGGTGGGTGGTTTTTGTCCCCATTTTTTAGAATCCAGACAAAGAATAATGTCTTTTCTAATGACTCTTTTAATTTAGGAATCTTTAGTAAGAGTAAATTTTCTGAATGTTAGAGACAATTTCTTCTTTTTTCAGGCTTAGGGTATTTACACTTTTATATGTATAAGCAAGAAAACATAGACTTTCTTACAGTTTGAGCAGAAGAGTTGGAATGGGAAGATTTTCTAATTATGAAACCATTTGAATGATGTTGCAAATTACAATTATGTATTCATTAACTGTACTTCAGTAACATCCTTGAAATAAAGATACGAGAAAATACAGGAGTTAAATAATGTGTTGATGCTATTATAAAAATAAATATTCACAGTTAAGCTTCAATATTCTCCATGGATACAATCTTATGAGATTAAAAAATAAACAACAAACAATAAAAGATACGTTTAGTTCTAACTAGATCACTAATGTACTTTTAAACAGTTTTTTGTCTTGTGATCACAATGCAGTAACAGCAATAGGCTTACACTGATTTATGCCAATTCTCATGTCTGGTCCCCTTGTAATCAGTGACTGGCATTTATAGCTCATAACTGTGAGCACCTATTATTCTATCAGTATTTCTCAGTTTCAAATCACCAGTTATGCACAATTTTCTTAACTCTACAAGCCCCTGTTTCGGTGACCAGATCATCAACATATGACACACATGATAACATATTACAATTTATACACATAGTAAAATAAAATTCATGGGGAGTATTTGTTCATTCATGCATTTATTCATGTATTCAAGCATTTATTTAGTTTCTATTGTATGCGCAGTGCTTGTTTTAGGCAATGTTGACAATTGAATAAAAAATATCATATTTACAAATGATCCCATCTAGACTTCTAACAAAAGAGCTAACTTCTTTCTTTTTATCTTAAATATTGTTTTGTTGTTGTTGTTGTTTGTTTGTTTTGAGACAGAGCCTTACTCTGTTGCCTGGGCTAGAGTGCCGTGGTGTCAGCCTAGCTCACAGCAACCTCAAACTCCTGGGCTCAAGCGATCCTCCTGCCTCAGCTTCCTGAGTACCTGGGACTACAGGCATGCGCCACCATGCCTGGCTAATTTTTTCTATATATTTTTAGTTGTCCATGTAATTTCTTTCTATTTTTAGTAGAGATGGGGTCTTGCTCTTGCTCAGGCTGGTCTTGAACTCCTGAGCTCAAATGATCTGTTCTCCTCAGCCTCCCAGAGTGCTAGGATTACAGGTATCAGCCACCGCACTGGGCCTTAAATATTGTTTCTTGATTAAAAGCTACTATTAAGTGCATTTGCATTTCATAAATGTTTGACTTTCATGGGTTTTGCATTTTACACTAGAATCCAAACTCAGTTAACACATTTATATAAAAATTCATGATTTTCTCAAGCCATGAATCCTGGCTTTATAGAAACCAAAACAAAGAATTTTAAATGAACATGAAAGCAGAAGGATAATTCATGACTTTGCTGATTGTTCTTTCTTGCTGCGGACATTAGTCTAAGCTCACAAGATATACTATTTGCTTTTCATCAGTGCATAGATTACGTTAAGTCATCTTTTAAACCAATTAAACTAATATTTTCCATATTTCACTGTTGATGTGAAAAAAGCAAAGACAATATGCCACAGAAAAATATTTCCTTTTCAATTAAGTGATAACACTAAGATTCCTTTAGTGTTTCTGGCCAACTTAATATATTTTTAAAGCAAAACATTGGACTGTTGAAAAAAGTAATCATGGTAGAAGATGTTATTTCTACCTTGCTGATTTCTAGTACACTTTACATAACTGGTTGTCTTGGAAAAACTCATTTCATGAATTACATAAGTGATGTAGAATAGGGATTTAACTATACTAATATTCATAAAACAGTCACTAATTTACTTACAGGTAGAGTTAATGTATATAGCCAGTGATATTGCATATTGAAAGTGTAGTGATGGTCTGGAGATTATCACAATTTACACAGTGCTATCTACTATGAATTGTTTGATACTATTTAACTATCTAAAGATAATATTAACAAATTCTAATGAGAAATTATTTAAGTTATAATACTCTCAGGTACGTAAAGAATACTTTAATTAGATATTATTTTCATATTATTATCTAGGAAGAATAATTTCTTATATTTAGTAAATGGATAATTTAAGCTTAGATCATTGTCTCCTCCTACTTTCAATTTATTCTATTTGAAAATATGATAAAGTCAACAATTTGGTAAATTTGTGATTATCACTGCCAAATTTAGAAAATCTGATTGTTAGTCAAAATGTTATTCCTTTTCAGTGAGTATTTCCCCATATTTGTTGTTTCTATTATATGGTTAAATCTTCTTTTTTATGCTCTTTAAGCTATACTAGTATTAATTTTTATGCTCTTCAAAATATGTCCATTACTTGGGTCTCTAACAAATGTAGTTTTTTTCCTCCTGACATAATTGCTGTATATTTTCACCAGGTGAAAGAAATTCAAACATGTTTTATCCAGTAGAAAAGACTGAACCACATAAGCTTCATTTTAAAGGCAGGTAAGTTTTTGAAAATTATTTATAAGAACAACAAAAAATAACCAACAAAGGCAATGGTGAATTCTTCTCACAGGACTAAACTATGCAGCACATCTTTTTGTAAAAAATTTACAGAATATATAGAGGTTTCTAATTACAGGCAAATGCTAGGATTGTAACAACTTTGAAAGCTATAAACTACTTTATGCTAAATGTAAAAGTAGAGGTGGGGGTAAGGTGAAAAAGAGGTAGCAAATATGTATTCTTAGTTCTACCCACTCAAATCTAATTGCTAAGTCAATTAGAAAAGATTAACATTGACAATTCAAAAATGAATTCAAGCTCTGTTTATTATTTTCTGGTTGTGTATGTGAGCTAGATGAATAAAGAAAATCGCGATGAATTTACATGAAAAAGCATTATTTAATTGTGTGGAAACCTGATCTGAGCCTTAGCTTCTGAAAAGTCATTACTTGCCAAAGTCAACATTTTAAATGTATGTTCAGAGCACAGTGCATCTGGACACCTTTCGAAACAGTTTAACTCAGTTTGAAAGTCTCCTATTTCTCTATTAAGTTGTTAACCTATAGTCTATTTCTGTTTTCTAATTCTCCAGACATTGGTAAACAATCTGAAAGAAGAATATTTTAGATTGGGACAGGCCTTGTGCTTCACTTGTGGCTTTCCCAGTCAAGGAAAGTTTAGGAAATAGTTACAGCACTGAAGAGAAAGTGTCCACTGTATTAAGTATTCAGGTGTAACAAGAAATGTAGTGGCCATTTAACAACAGGAAGATTGAGATGGGGAAAGGGATAGTAATATTTATTGAACATAGCCAATAAATGACAGGCATTGTACTTGGCTTTCCTCATGAATTTTATCCACAATAAGAGTTTGTATAGCATTGAGTAAGAAAAAGATGATGAGAGGAGAAAAGATGAAGTCAACTTGGAGATGTGAAAAATAGGTGGGTGGCAGAATTAACTTGGGAGGCTAAGAATAAATGAATCCTTACAAAAGGAAAGGTGCCTCCTACCCGTTTGGTTCTCTAACTCTTAGGATCTATCTACAAAATAATTGGCCACTTAAGGGAAAAACAGGCAACCCAATTCATTTGACAGTCTTAGAGTTTAGCCTTTTGGCAACATCAACAATATTCAGAGTAGCATATTCAACAGAGAATTTTAACCTTTTTTTTTAAAAAAAAATGCTATATCTCAAACCCTTCACACTATAATTTAAGTTCCAATATGTAATTGTTTTGACTTCAACTAGAAAGTATTTGACCACTCTTCTTGATTCGTCACCCTTTATCTTAACGTTTTTATGAGTTTCAGTGTTTAACTGGCCTTGATGTTATTAAGACAGTGCCATAACAGAAACACATGTAGAATTATGCTGAGGTTGTATCGATAGTTCTTTAATCTCAATGTAGGTCTTACTTCCTTAAAAAATAGAGATCATAATTGGGCATATTCTAAGACTTAATATGCCATAACAAAAGTGATTTTGTTGTATTTTACTTGTGATCATTTGTTTGATTTAAAACAATAAAAGCATTGCTGCTGTTTCTGATATCTGTGGTCTAATATGACATCCAGCCCCCTTTTACTCTTTTTTCAGAGCTGTTCCTAAAGCACAATAAATTAAAGAGATCCTCACAGGTCTTCTTTTTCAGAGGATCTGTGCTACTGAGAACATAGTGTTAGATGAGGAGAGATTTTCATTCATATATATATGGCTTAGATCCTTGTCCTCTTACCCATATTTTTCTGGCCCTCTTTTAGTGACTTACTTTCCCCTGTGATAATGTGTTTTAACTTGATTTTACCTGGAAACAAATGATGGGAGGAGAGGTAGAGAGTAATCCCAGTATAATTGCCCCAGGCTTGGCCTAAACTGTGCTGATCTACTTGTCATAAACTATCCCATATTTGTGAATTTGATGTTCTGATAACACTTCATTTTGTTGTCTCTAACTACTTCTTTAATCACCCAAAGTTCTTTTTGTTTCTGCAAGGCATTTCCCTCCTTGGTGTCTTCTGTAAACTTAGTTTATTTGACAAATGAGTTTCAGTGTTTACCTGGCCTTGATCAGGTTGTGGAGGCCTCATATCAGTATCAAAAGCCTGTGCAGAATTATGCAGAGGTCGGAGTCCTGATGAATGCCTCTGTTCCCTGGCACAGTGAAAAAAAAAAGAAAAAAAACACAATATAGGACACGGCATTTGCTTTATTGTTCATAAATCATGTTTTTGATAAACTCTGTTTTTGACAATACAGAACGAATGCTCCCATTTTAAGACTGTACCCAAGAGAAAGCAATAATATTGGCTACCATTTGTTGAATGTTTTCTGTGTTCAAGGCACTTTACTTAACATAATCTGATTGTACCCAACATTTTATTATGAAAACTTTCAAACATATAGCAAAGTTGAAAGAATTTCTCAGTGAATGCCTATATATCTACCACCTCTATTTTACCATTAATACCTCACTATACTTGCTTTAATATGTATTTGTCCATTTATACATTCCTCTATACATCCATCAATCCATCTTATTTTTGATACACTTGGAAGTAAGTTGTTGACATC
>RJWJ010038543.1:0-14944 GCA_004363605.1 Indri indri
ATTGTATAAGATTGGAACGTTTTTGAACGTCAGAAAATAAATGTTTAATGAACAAAATGGTACATGTATATACCACAAAATAAAAAATCAATATCCTCGATACATTCAGAGCCCATGTAATTGATAAGAGAAAATCTGATAGAAAAGGGGGCCCTCTGCCCGTACACTAGTGTATCCTTCTCCTGTATGCAGGCCAAAAATAATCCCTCAGCATATAATTGAGCAAGTATGTTTATTCCTGAACAAGTAACTCTGGCTAGGAGGATAGAATATGCTGCAGACTTAAGCTAATTATTTCATCCTCTGCTTACACATTTACAAGGTGGCACTTCTGGGTAAAATTGGTAGAGTCATGCCAGATCAGCTCACTCTTTCTAACCCACAGGTATAAAACTCAATGACAACAGAAAACAGGAAACAATGAGCCATTGGCAAACAAGGGCTAGTAATATTTACTATCCATGCCATAAATTTCAAAATGTATCAGACAAGAAGAGAAATAAAAATGTAGGAAACTTGATGCAGATTGTAACTCAGCTTCTACGCCTGTAGAACATTGCAGCATGTTCAACACCTGTCAGCCTAGCAGTAATGAGGGAGAAAGATAAATTGAAATGAATCTTTAAAATTAGATGTCTTAGGCTGATCCTTTTGAAAGAGGAGCTGAGGCAAGTATTAATGTGTTATTTATTTATTTATTTTTGATGGCAGAAGCCCAGGATAGAGGGGTGTATGTAGGGGGAGGGCAAGACAAGATGCAGAGCAATGTAATGAAATGCATGACTATACCAGCCACTGCTTTGAGTTGCTGCAGAGAGATGTGGCATTCAACAAGAAATACATCTCCTGAAGTGTTGCAGAGTAAGTTCATCTTGTCATAGTCCTTAGTCCTCTGGCCTGCTGAGTGATCTCCTGTGTGTCGTAGATGTCATGAAGTAGTAGTATGATAATGGATCGCATCACATTGTTTGATTTTTCTCATGATTACTTTTCATTTTTTTCTGTCCCCCTGCCAACGGCTTGCATCTCACAAATATTAAAATGGTAACACCTTAATTTTTGCTTTAGGTTAGGCTTTGAAGAAAAACTAGACTGAGATAACTGGTACCAAAACTAACCCTCAGGATATAATTTTAGTAAATATGTTTATTCCCGAACAAATAACTCTGGCTGTGGGGATGGAATATTCTATAGACTTAAGCTAAGCAAGGACCATTCCTGGGAGAGGTTCAGTTCGACATAAGTCACCTGGCTTGAAAATCCCAGATCCTGTATAATGGGGAATGGAGGCTGGCATGGCAATTAACAAATATCTTCTATTGATTTGCAAATAACTTTAGAAATATATACACTAATGCCTCATCCTAGCACAACCATTATTTTCATGTTTTTCCCCCTTAGGCAGGTTCTTTATTTAACATAGTTGTAAAATAATGTATTTTTAATGTTATATCATACTTTTTCATTTATATTATGTCATATTCTTGACAAATTTTAATAATGATGTTATGTTGTGTAGAATTTACCATAATTTACTTAATCAATCCTCTATTATCGAACATTTAGGGTATTCCTTCCCCATCATTGTTTGCTTGTGTTGTTTGTTTTGCTGTATTTATTTGTTATTACATATGTTGTAAAGGAAATGTTTCTGAATATTATTTCAAATTTTCATCTAAACATGCCTATAAAATCATCTAGTCTCAATGTTTATATTTATCTCAATATAGCAACAAATTAAGAGATAGAATTTGCATATGTTATGTACCTGACTCTCTTAATGACTTTAGTATCTTTTCCTATCTGCCAATTTATTACAGAGTCAGTCCAATTAAATCCTTAACGTTGTATATATATGAAGAAATGCCGTAGCCTCTGCTAAGGATTTAGAGTTTAGGGAAATTAGATTAACTTTTTAGAATGAAACTAATGAAATATGTAGATACAATTTACTCAAATATTTATTAATGCACACTATAGATACTCCTCAACTTATGAGAGGGTTATAGTATGTTCCAATAAAGCCATAGTAAGTTGAAAGTATCATAAGTAGAAAATGTATTTAATATACCTGACCTACCATATATTGTAGCTTAGCCTAGCTTACCTTAAACATGCTCAGAATACTTACATTTGCCTATGATTGGGCAAAATCATTTAACACAAAGCCTATTTTATAATGAAGTGTTGAATACCTCATGTAGTTTATTGAATACTGCACTTTATGTTGAAATTGCAACCATTTCACACAAAAGATTATAAGTTAACTCACCATAAGTTGGGAACCACCTGTATATATCAGGGACAATTCTAAGCATTGTAATCTGAATGATAGACAAAACAGACATAGTCCCTGTTTTCATGGATCTATGTGATTAATCAATTGTGGAGGTAATTAAAGAGATTATTTACCAATGATTGAATCTAGCATCAGGGACAACTCCAAACACCAGTCAAAATAAGGTGGTTATAATTTTAGAGAATGAGGCTATGAATAAGTTAGTTAGTTAGAAACCTAATTGATTATATTGCATTTAGTGTAAAGATTAAATACAGGAAATGTATAATTGAGATGCACAAAAGATAAAAGTGGTCAGTCTGTCTTCCAGTGTACAGGGAAGAGTCTTTGCTGCTCCATGGAGTCTAGTAATCTGGCCCTTATAAAAGGGAAATTTCCAGTTGGATCATGGAACCATCTCATTTTGTTCTGATTTTGCACTACTATCTGATATTTCAACAACAGATTGACCTCCTGTGGTCTGACTGTAGCATTGGTTTTTGTGTGTTTCTTTCAGGCACACCTGAGGACACTTAAATATATATACTTCCTGGGCATTACCTGGATCCTCCTATAGCAGAATCTTTCAGGTAGGCCGGGTCAACCATGAGTTTTGGAAAATTTCCTTATGTCATTGTGTTTGAAACTGTGGGTCAGATCTATTAAATAGGTGATGATATCAATTCCATGGCTTGTGACTAACACATTTTTTTAAAGAATGAAATGAAACACAATAGAAAATTTCATCATATTGTATGGTAACAGCAAGGCATCATGGCACTCATGTGCTAGCCTTTCCCATCAACACTCTTTTTCCTGTTTTTTATTCCAATTGTAACATTTGTCAATTCAGTCAACCAAATCATTAATGAATAAACATCAAGCCAATTTTGTCAATGATTTATTAATAGGCTATTAATTTTCCAAACTGGCCGTACATGGGTATCAATTAGAATACTTCTTAAAAATTCAGATTTCTTGCATCCACTTTTGGATATTCCAATTCAATTAATTTGGACTGGGACCTGGAACTCTGTTTTTAACAAGGACCCCAGATGACTTTGATGTAACCATTTAAATTGGATCTGTATTTAGGAACCAAATGTTGGGTCACAAACTCAACACAAGGAGGAACTCTTCTGTCTAGTTACATGAAGCCCTTGGAACATTTGTACCATCAATACTTAGGTATTTTAGGTCTACTAATAAAGCTAATGAAATGTACCTGGCAGAGGATATAAAATTTCTCAAGGGACATAGAACAAAGCTCCATGCTATGGAGAAAAAGATGCTGTCCCTTTCTAGGGTAACATGAAACCAATTTTCTCAGAACTCAATAATGTTAACATTATGCTGTTTCTCATCTTTTTATAAACAGCAACCTGGGAATTGACACAGAACATGTGAATTCCCAAAGGTGACATCTATGTCAGGTATAACTGAAATGATAAGCTCTGTGGAACTGATACAGAGTAGACATTCCCATATGTTTAAAGAAAATTGTTTTCTACTCAAGTGATCAAGTTGCCCTGGGAACTTAAAGGCTCATATACCACAACTGAGTGCATAATGCTGTCAATTTTTCAGTGAACATCAAAACTAAAGATCAGTTCAGTGAAAGCAGTTCATTCTACTTTCAGAATGATAGCACCTTAAAAAAAAACTAGCAACTTATCCAATTATAGATAGTTGTTTAAAGGTTAAATCGTGATAAAACTCCAAACTTGCAAATGACTTTTGGCTTCAGAGGCTTAAGCTAGAATGTGAAATGATCTTTTTTCTTAAGGATGGGGAACCTGCAGCCTTGAGGCCACATGTGGCCTTCTGTATCCTCGAGTGTGGCCTTCTGACTGAATACAAATTTTATTAAAAGGATTTGTTCTGCGAAGTTTGGATTTGGTTGAGAGGGGCCGCCCTTGGGGATCTGGAAGGCCACGTGTGATGCTGCTGTATATAATCCTTCAAAGACAGTTGATATTTAAAACACTTAACAATGTGATCAATCAGAATGGATGCTGGCAACAGCTTCACAGGGCCTTGTTCTAGGAGTAGGCATTAACCCATTTTTTGGTGGGTTCTGAGCAAGTTCTGGGGATCACAGGTGGGTTGGTGTGGGTAGGATAAACAAGAGATAAAACTCAAACAGTAGATATTTTCCAATCGGTATAAAAATATTTCAGCATTTTAACACATATACATCTAATGTGTGCTGTCTGACTTCCAGCAAGGCTTCAAAGGAACTTTTGAGCTTTGGATTTCAGGTTGAAACTTGTGCTAGTGAGGCAGCAATTAGGTGTTCCTAGGAAGGATGTACATGCTGCTTAGAATGAGAAATATAGAACCATGCGAGACAAAAAAGGTGATTTTCCAATGAACAAAGGAACTGGGTAGCGGTGAACAAAGTGATGATCTGTTCATTTAGGATATTGATACATGCATAGAAACACACAGAGTTTCACATGTTTGTAGATATGCAAATACACTCATGCATAGGCAAAAAGTTGAAGAAGTCTCAATTCATTGAATGAGAAAAGTTTTTCATTTTTTACAAATAAACATGTCCAACATTACTTTGTCAATTCCTTCACCACCAGATAGATATTTCAGTTCAATTTTATCATTTTGTAGTCACTTTTGGTAACTAAAACCTCATTTCTTGCTATTACGTCCATTAGAACAGGCTTGACTTGCTTAGTTCCCAGGAGCTGCCTAGAGTGGAGAAGGACCGGCCAGGTTTTCTCTCTGCCTTTTTTTTATCAAAAAACACAGGCCATGGTCCAGCAAACACCCAGCCATGGGGCAGGATCCATCCCAATCACCCTTTGTGGCTCCAACACAAATAGTCAAAATAATAAGAGGGGCCTCCCCTCCTGTTCCAGTGAGCAAAGACCCAGCTGCCTAGTCACAAACTCTGGGCAAGCCCAAAGTGAATACCTCTTCCCCTCTCCAGGACTCCTTATATTAAGTGGAGAGGGGGAGATTGCAGTGATCATTCTGCTAAATTTGAATAGGCAGCTGATGAAAAAATGAGTCCCCCTCAAAATATAATAAAATTCAAGTTATAGCAAGGAAATGTCATTTTGTACCTGTACTATTAACAAAAATTGTAACAATAGTTATGATTATAGTATAATTGTAATTAATATATAAAGCGAATTATAGAATAATTATATAACATATAATACAATTATAGTGTGGGATATCAGACATGTTAATACACTCTGGTGGTAGTGAAAATTGGTCTAATCTCTTTGGAGAGTGCTTTTGCAATACCTTTTAAAACTAATTAAGCAATGCATACTTCTTTTGACCCTAGATTTTCATTGCTTGGAATTTACCATTCATACACATTGCACAAGTCCAAGGGTCTTTATAGACCTGCTTTGGTTTACCAGTTTCTCCAGAACTGTGCAAGGTAGGCATACACAGTCTGGTTCTCTTTGAATTCTCTCTTCTGGAATGTGTGGGAGACACACTTCTTTATTTTTCCAATTACTCAGTAGTAACTTTTTATTCTGTAAAGGCTATTGTCTTATTGAGTGCTTCTGGGCTGATTGCATTTTACTTCCATTATCTCAGTTAATACTTATACCAGCTCTTAGAATAACTCTCACAGTGGAAATAGTATTTTAATGTATTGTGCAGAGTAGTGCTGGTTCCTTTCATTTGTGATTCTTCCCTTCCACCTTATACATTGTACAATTCCCGGCTGGCATTTAAAAACATGCCCTGTCTTGACTCACAGACTACATAAACGTTCACTCCTTAACACCTAGTGGTAAATTTACTTTTTAAAGAGTTTGTTTCATCCTTTGTCAAAGTCTGTTCTTATCCAGTCTCTGAGGAGGGCAGGGAGTAGGGTGAGTGGATGTCACACTTTCAATGACAGATATAAGAAGGAACATTTGAGAATGGATGAATTGTCTGCCTTTGACCTTACTGAGCACATACAGATATAAAATATACGTGACATATGTGCAAGGCCCCCTTCGCACACCCAGTAAAGAGGCAGTTTCCTATGACCTCTGTCTTGTAGTGTCTCACTGCTAGCCATACCCTCTGCCTTTTCACAGGACACATTAATTTTAGTCCACTGAGGCTTTGGGACCTCTATAAATACTTACCTATTATATGAAAGATGTTAAATAATCTTGACTTATTAACCTTTATGTTAAAGATTGAGCTGTCAATTTCTTTAAAGCAAACAGGCATTCACGAAGATGGGCAGGCAAACTTTATTCGGGTAGTAGGAAATGGAAATGTCCTCAAGCCTACTTTTCTCAGCATCCTGGGCAAATGAACATAGGAGGTGCCCTGTGAGGACACTTGGTACTTGCAGTAAGGCTAAAGGACAGTCATCATTTGATTATAAATTGGCCCCACCTATGCTTGTAAGCACTGTGTGTTCAGTTGATTCGAAACCCGTGTTTCTTTAGACTTCCAAGCAAAGTTGAGTAAATTGACATAGAAAATATTTAAGAATTTCAGAATGCTTGCCCATTAATTATTTAATATTCCCTTATTTCCTCTGAGAAATTATTTTTTAAATTCTAAAAGATATATATATATATAATATTTTCAAATAACTAGAAGAGAGGATATTGAATGCTTTCAGCACAAAGAAATGATAAATATTTGACATGATGGTTATGCTAATTATCCTGATCTGACCACTATATATTGTATGTATCAGAATATCCCTATGTACCTCATAAATTATTATGTATCAATTAAAAAAAATAAATTCTAAAGATCTAAATTTAGGATTGGAGTTATTTTTTTTAAAAGGCACTTAAACTATTATTTTCCCTTACTATGCAGGGTGAATCAACCTTCCCAAATTCACTTTACATGTCTAATATTTTTGAATGCATACAGTTCAGTTTGGAGTTACCTGTTAGGACATTACTTCTGGATAAAAGGTTTGAAATTGGATGTTACACATCACAGATCTGTATTTATATATCCATTTCATGCTTCAGAAAATAAGCCTCTTATAATACTTGATTACCAAATTATGTTGTGTATAAAAATATATAAATGTGAGTGCTAGTAGTTGTTTCAACGCTTGGAGGAAAGAAAGAAATTGGATAGTCTAGAGATGAGACATAAAAAGCAGTTCAGTACCAATTGTTTTCTTTTAAACTAATATATTGTTAGCTTAGCCAAAAAATGAAAGTTCTAAAATGTGAGTCATATAATAGCATGGGGATAGTTGGTTACCTTAGTCCAAACCCCTTTAAATAAGTGATTTCTGAAATAATTGCTACCGGTAAGAGGCTACAGTGGTGCATCAGGGGTGTCTATGTGAGTGGAACATTGTAGAATGTCTTCTGTGGATAGGAGTTAGAGGGTTAAAATATATCCGCACACAAAACCATAGATAAGAAAGAAACTGGTTTGGAATGGGGAAACAACAGAAAACTAAAATAAAATTGTTTGTTGATTCCAGTTTGTGTTGAAAAAGCGTTGGCTATGGCTAGTTGCACCAAATGTATAATAAAATGTTTTTCCTGACAAGGAATATTTTATGCTTCTGGGAGCTGTGATGGATAATTCACAGGTGTGTTAAAATATTGCCTGATGCAATCTCAATCTTAAATTTTGTCAGTTTTGCTGGCATGATCCTTCAAGCTTTTGCTGCCAAAATCTATTAGAAGAATGAAATAAGTTTATTAAGTGCTGAAGGAGAAAAACAAATATGCATATATGTATATAAAAATCAATATCATAAAATGTCAAGCATCCCCATTTGCACTGACGTTTCTCTAAGTTTTATCACATACTATAGCGGAGAGCTATAAAGTGGTTTTCTTTGCTGTCATTTTGGGAGATTGGGTGAATGAGAGCTATGGATTCAGAAACTCACAGAACAGAGGGGGAAATGTTCAAAAATTAGGAAAGAATAAGGAGCTGAAATGATTTGAAGAAAGTGTTTTGGGTGGATGTTTATTTTGAAAATAGAACCAAAGGCAAGCTCTAAAAGTCCTGCAGAGTAAGGCAGCTTCTGAACACATGGCAAGAGACTGGTGTTTGGTTTTGGGTCCTCTTCTAACCAACTGAGTGCTCTCTCTTCCTCCGTTCCTCTGTTTTTGAATGCGAGATTGGTTTTACCTGGCAAACTGAGTTGAATAGCTTACCCCTGAAATTCACATCCGGTAGAAACATTCATCAGAATGTGACCTTACTTTAAATAGAGTCTTTGCAGATGTAGTCGAACTAAGATAAATTCATACTGGATTAGGGTAGATCCTAATCCAATGACTGGTATCCTTGTACGAAGGGAGAAATTTAGACACAGACACTCAGAGAGAACGCCACACGAAGACAGAGGCAGAGACTGAATGTGCTGCATCTACGACCTAAGGAACACCAAGGATTGCCAGCAACTAACGGAACCCCAGAGAGAGACATGGGGCAGATTCTCCCTCAGACCTTCCAGAATGAACTAACCTTCCCAACATCTTGAGTTTGGACTTTTGGACTCTAAAACTGTGAGGCAATAGATTTCTGTTGTTTTAAGCCCCCAGGTTTGTGGTACTTTGTTATAGCAGTCCTGGGAAACTAATATACCTAGGTTACAAAGAGTGGAAAGTTAAAAGGACTTTTCAAAACCTATTATAAGAATATTAGGTATATCTAATGAGAAACATCAAGAAATGGGCACAAGAAAGTACATTTTTAATTTCTGTAATCATTCTTTAAGGGTTAAGATTCCCCAGTGTTTTACAACTATAGTTCTGGAGAAAGTCTCCCATGTAGCTTTTCACTTATGACAAGGCTTTAGGGGAATCCAGAAATCCCAGCAAGATGCCTGTGGTTGCAGTAACCAGCTCAAAGACCTGGCAGGTGAGCCTGTGAAATTTATCAAGATATATTTAATCATCATGTATCTCAGTTAAATGAGGGTCAATGTCTCATACTCAGAATACGTTACTTCTCCAACTCTGATGTCAACAAGAATGGCCAAGAGCAAGTAGATCTTTAATCTGAGAAATGAGGTATTTATGATAAAGGTGTTTAGAAAATTCCATTAAAACTGACTTTCCTGCTGGGCATGGTGGGTTATTCCTGTAATCCTAGCACTCTGGAAGGCCAAGGCTGGAGGATCGCTTGAGCACAGGAGTTTGAGGTTGCAGTGAGCTGTGATGAAGCCACTGCATTCTAGCCAGAGTGACAAAGCGAGACTGTCTCCCGAACAAAACAAAAACTGACTTTCCACTAGTAACTATTAAGATAGAAACACTGAAAATCTTACCATCGTATAATTCTTCTTAGCTTTACTTCCATTCAGGAGAGAAAATAAATAACAACACATTGCTATTTAATACGAGTGATATAATAAAAGGAGCTGATTCATTAAATTAATGTCCTGAGACTTTTCTGGTATATATATATATATTTTTTTTTACACTCGAATGCATGGGAAACATCAGCAATTTTTGTTCTCTGCTTTGTAATTAAGAAGTTGGTGTTCGGTCTTAATAATTACACTTAAGGACTCTGTGTCAGAAACACTAACACAGAACACTGAAAATCTGCAAAAAGCTTGGAAATTTTTCAGCTCATGAGGGCAAAATTTAGTGTATAGGGACCAGAAAAAAATAAACTGAAGACAGTAGATGGTTTTCAGGCAAAGACTGTATCTATTCAATATGTTGATTTTGGAAACAGAAATAAAGTGTTTAGTTAGGCTGCTTTGCTGGGCATCAACTTCCTGGGAATGATAAAGATGTTTCTAAATCCTACCATGTCTCACGATGAGCCAAGTCAGAGAGTTACTCCACCTTATTCATGCAGCTGCTGATGCTCAGTTTGTTTGGTCTGACAAAGCTGACAGTTCTCCGTGGCCCAGCCTCTAAACCTCAGATTGCTATTTAAAGTCTTTCTTTAAATGCCATTGCCTTAGGCAGGTTCAGGCCCTTCAAGATGGACTAGTTCTATACCAACAGACCAGTTCAGATGGGTACAGCCCTGCCACTAACTACTGTTTATGTTCATCTTTGGGTAAATGATTCCAAAGGTCAGACAATTCTCTTTTCTTCTCATTCTGTAGTTCTGTTATTAAATACCAGGTTGCAAAAGAAAGAAGAAGAATTAACCAAAAAAGGCCAAAATTTTGGTCACAGTTATCTAAGTGTCTGGCTTCCCTAATTTCTTTCTTCCTTGTTGCCTATAAGAGGACATATGCACCTGGGGTTCTACAAGGACCTGCAAAGATTAGAAATCCTATGTCTTTAGAACTGCAGCCCTTTCAGGAAGATATAAAAGAATCCCGAGTTCCTGAGGCATTTAGAAGAGCATTGATTGGCTATGGAAAGGATATGTCTTTGGCTAGAGTAGGCGTGTTGTTCCTGGTACCTAAAAGCAGAGCAGAAAAGGGCAACCTTAAGGGCCTTCCTTTTTCATTGAATGAATCTGGCATTGGAATCAAGAATGGTGTGGAATGAGTATTTATTAAAACTTCTACTTATAAATCATTTGTGTTACTTTCTAGTTTGAGTTGGGCCTTGTTTTAATATTAACATAATTGGAGGATATCTGAGTGTTTTCTCTGGACCAAGTTACCTTAAGCAAAAATTTGACTTTGCTGGTTACTACTGATGCTATTGCTGGCGTTGAGTGTAGCTATGGGATTTAAAGGGAATGTTCTTCAAACTTCAAATTTCTGCCCCTTTTTTTGCAGAGTATCAACTGGAACGCAGCTAAATCAATCAATCTTAATAGCTAAAAGAATACCTGTCTCACATAATTTAGTGGTTGCACAAACATAGACTTGTGCATTTAAATTCCCCAGTCAATAATAATTGAGCAAATCAATCAGTCGATGAATCAATGGATGAAGGAGTTAAGAGGATTTTAAAGATGTGTCTATTCAAATAGATTTTAGGACATATTAAAAGGAAGATTGTAAAGGACATAAAAATAGACCTTTAGAAGTTGTATGCCCTTAAAATGAGATCAGGTCAGAATATTTCATGAGTATTCACCACATGAAATCCTTAAGAGGAAGATAAGTACGGTCTCAAAAGATTTAGTCTAATTAATTGGCAAAAGAGTCTTAAAAAGGAACTGTTTCAAGTAATTTGTAAAATGTATATCGAGAAAATATTCAGGAAGAGTAAGTGATGCAAACTCAAAGTTGAAAATCAAATTTCACTGGAAATAATGGAATGTTGAGATATACAAGGACTATTGAATACTTAAGAATTCCCTTTTGCTTGTCAGAGTAGATCTGTTTTCCACTTGCCTAATTTGGATAAGTATTAATATGATAGAAGAATCCAAATGATAACACAGAGTGGCAGAATTACTGAGTTTAAAGTAATTTAGAAATCCATTTAAGACATCCATTTCCAGTAATATTTTGGATTAGGTACTTGGAGAGTCACATGCCTGAGAAAGAATAATCCTGGATAAATATTAGGGACTTTAAATGAACTCATGAGTTGTAGGAGAGCAAGGACTTCTAAGGTTAAAAAACTAATCAAAGGCAGTAATCCAGACAAACAAAGAAAATAATGAAACTGGCTTTCACATAAGTGCATTTGCTGGGCCTGAGAACTTGGGCTGTGTTTTGAAGGCCTCTCAAAGTTTAGGGGGTAAAAAAAAGAATCCAGGGCCTGCCTCAGGTAGGGATCTATTAAATACTATGAAATCCTTACTTTATAAAGCTAAAGAGCATATAACGGTCATCCAGAAATAATCTCTGCCACTCTCAAGTGGGACTTCAAGAGAAGTTGGCTAGTTCAAAATATGGGATGGAGATGAGGGTGAAAACATCATTAGTGAACATTTGGAAACAGCAGCTTGACCTCATGCAGTTTTGCTGCCTAAATTTATGTTGCCTTTGAGACCTACAAATTTAAATTAAAACAAATGCTGACTGAAGTTTCCCCAGGCACTTGGCAGAAGAAAATGCAGATCTTGAAGGAACCTACTTTCATCTTAAGTCTCAAATGTTTCCCACAATAAAAACCAAGCACACAAGGAAACAAAATACTATCAGTGAGAACCAGCAGAAAAAGACCCTGAAAGTCTTCAGATGTCATAGTTTTCAGGTATAAAATATAAAATGCCATGCATTTTAAATGGAGATGATTTTAAAAACAGGTGTTGAAGAAAGAGTTATTATCTTTAAACAAAAAAGAATAGAAATACATCTCACTTCTTATTAGCAAAAAGGGAAAGCAAAAGACAGTGCGAGGGTGTACTGAGAGAAAGTAATTATCACCCTAAAATTGTAAAACCAGCAAAAACTGTCTTTCAAGAATAACAGTATGATAAAGACATTTACTAACCAAGAGGAAACTGAAGATAATTTTTCACTACCAGACTTCCACTAAAAAAAACCCCCCAAAGGGTGTACTTGAAGCAGAAAAAAAGTGACATAAGATAGAAGGTCAGAGATTCAAGAAGGAATAAAAAGTACAGAAAGCAACAATTATATGTATGTGCAAAATCTGTATGAATATGCACTATATATAAACTATAATATTAATTCCAAGTGAATCGAAGACCTAAAGGTAAAAGCCTAAGGCATAAATCTTTCAAAAGTTGTATCCAAGAGCATCATCATTGCACAAAGAAAAAGATTACTAAGTTAGATTGTATTCACATAAAAAATGTCAAATCTTCTATTTACCTAAAGGCGCCAAAGAGAGGAAACAACAAAAAAGCCACAAACTGTAAGAAAACATATAACCAAAGAAAAAGAATACCCAAAATACATAAAGAACTCTGGTAAATTTACAGGAAAATGGCAAACAACCTAACAGAACAATGGACAGAAGATGAATAGGTACTTCACAGCAGAAGAATCCAAACGTTCAGTAAACAAATGAAATGATGCTGTGTGTATCTCATTATGTTGGTAAATGAAAAAGTCAGACATCAGTATGAAGCATTGTGCAGTATATGGAGCAGTGGAAACCCTCATACGTTGAGCTGGTAGTATGAGTACAACCACGATGAAAAAGCTGAGGATTATCTAGTGAAGTTAAATCTCATCCAGCCCAACAGTGCACATATTCCATCTTCAGCTGTGTTTCTTAGAGAAATATTGAACATGACCATAAGCAGACATATACAAAAGTGTCTATACCCGCTTTTTTATTAACCAAAAAAGAGGAAATACTCTAAATGCCCATTAACACCAGACTAGATACATAAATTGTGATATGTTTGAACGACAAAATACTATGTATCTATGAGGGTTAAAATCTATAGGCATCATCATGGATCTCACAAATGTAATTTTGAGTTAAGGAAGTAAGTCCTACAGTATGCAGGAAGGCTCTTTGCATAGATTCAAAAACCTGCAAACCTAAAAATACATTGAAATGTGAGAAATCTATAAGCAAAACCTAGATAATAATTAATATGTGGGTCAAGAGGTTGAATACTTCTGGCCCAGAGGCAGAAGGATTTATTTGAGGAGGGCATATAAGGATCTTTTAAGTTACCAGAAACAGTCACTTTCTTATCCTATGAATGATGGTTAAATGGCTGTTTGCTTTATTCTTCTTCTCTAGATGTTTATAAAGTCTTCAGTATGTATGATATTTTTCACAGTTAAAAACTTCGACTTTGGCTTAGCAGGGTTTTGTTAAGCTAATTTTAAGAACAAGCAACCAGTGTTAACATCATCACTAGCACTATTTATCTGCTGCTTTATTCCAGCACTTAGCATAGATCTGGTATAGTAGCAAATGTCAGAAACTATTTACTGACTAAAAAAAAAATTTTAAAAATATTTTGCTTGATATTTTATCCTCTTAATATAATGAAGATAAAATCCAGCATTTCATGATTTTTTGGAAACCAGGTACCTAGTTATGGCTTTCTGTTTTGGATGGAGTATATGTGTATTTGCTAAGAGACAGGAATCTCTGGAAAGGTCTCCCTGTTCACAATTAGCTTCCATTCATATCCTACCGATGAGCACTTTACTTAGGGGTAACGGGCTATTTCCAAACCTGAAAAGAGTCTGCATCTATGAATGTTAGAATAGTGACATGCAGCAATCATTTATACCTTAGCATGAATTAACATAACTGTTTTATTAATCAGTTAATGGTAGGAAACAGAATAAAAGAAGAGGACATTGAACTGTTAGAAATAGTTGAGTTACCCCTTAGCCTTTAATTTTGCCTGTCTGGTTGACTGTACCAAGGATAAGAGTCTCTTCAGTAGGTAATTAAAAACCCAAGGCCACTATAGAGCAGACCCAAGTTCCCACAGAAGCTCAAACTCTTAAGTAGACATGCACCTTCCTGACCATCACAATTCTTTTCATAGGTTTCTGAATCTAATGAGTGCATGACATGCCCACACCCTCCCCTTCTCATCCCTACTTCAATTTCAATGATTGGTTTGTCCTTTAAGAGGACCTGTTGAAGTTGACTGAGGTTGACTCACTTACACTCTCACCAAAATAACCCCCTGAATAGATCTTTGTTGTTCTTGTCAGATATGAGGAAAGTGACCTTGTGTCAGTAAAAGGATGGACCTGAGTTAGCAGCCGATATGGCCCTGGCACTTGCGGCTACAAAATTTTTACTTTGAACCTCGTGTGGGCATGAAAAAATATTCAGCTTCTAGAAATGTCACAGAGGAGATGGCTCAAAACTGCTAATGCACTGAATAGTTACAAAGTATCCTTTA
>RJWJ010038544.1:0-14952 GCA_004363605.1 Indri indri
CCCCCCTGCCCGACATCCAATAGATGTTATTCTTATATGTACACTTATGTGTTGCTCAGTTAATACCAATTTGATGGTGAAGATTTTTTTCTTTAAAAAAATTACACAAAGAATATGTAGCATAAGCAAATTCCAAAATGGAAAAAAATGGAAAAAAATCACTTGAAATCCCAACAGTCAGGGATACTACTATTAACATTTTGATGTGTGTTCTTCCACAGTTTTCCTGTGCGTGTGTGTATGCACACACGCATGCATCCCATGTACAGATGGGACCATACTCTATATAATACAGTTAACCCTTGGACAACACGCCAACCCCCATGCAGTCAAAAATCTGAATATAACTTATTTTGTTGTTGTCGTTGTTGTATGAGACAGCTTCTCGCTCTGTCAACCCGGGTAGAGCTCAGTGGCGTCATGATAGCTCACTGCAGCCTCACACTCATGGGCTCTAGTGATCCTCCTGCCTCAGCCTCCTGAGTAGCTGGGACTACAGGCATGCGCCACCGTGCCCGGCTAATTTTTCTATTTTTTATAGAGACGGAGTCTTGCTCTTGTTCAGGCTGGTCTCGAACTCCTGGCCTCAAGTGATCTTCCTGCCATGGCCTCCCAGAGTGCCGGGATTACACGCATGTGCCACCTGAGTATAACTTTTGACTTTCCAAACTTAACCACCAATCAGCTCCTGGTGACCGGAAGCCTTACTGATAACATGAACAGTCGATTTTGTATGTTCTATGTATTATACTCCGTATTCTTACAATGAAGTAAGCTAGACAAATGAAAATGTTATTAAGAAAATCGCAAGGAAGAGAAAACATACTTACTATTCATTGAATTGGAAGTGGATCATTATAAAGGTCTCCATCCTCATCATCCTCACGTTGAGTAGGCTGAGGAGGAGGAGGAGGAAGAGGAGGGCTTGGTCTTGCAGTCTCAGGGGTGGTTGAGGCAGAAGAAAATCCAAGTGAACCCGTACAGTTCAAACCCGTGTTGTTTGAGTATCAACTGCATTCTGTAGGTTGCTTATTGCACTTACTGAGTCTTAACACACCGTTCCATGTCGGTAAATATACATGTGCATCATACTTACCATAGATATTCAGGTATCATGAGCGATACTTGTTTGGGGGGACTGTCTGTGACCTTTTACTTCCTCTTCAATTCACACTATCCAGCACCCACCTACTCTGCCCTGGGTACACTTACAGCATCCAAGGGGCTTGGAGGTGAGGAGCTCTGGCTGGTGCTGGGCCTGGAGCATCCTTTACTGGCTGTGCATCAATGCTCCCGGGCTTCCCAAAGTAGTCAGGGGCGTTTTCAGCCTCTGACGCTAACCCTGAGGGTCTTCCAGCTCCATGGCCACTGTGATCTGCACGGCTTGCAGCTTTGGGTTACACAGAGTGTCCATCCTGGTACCAACCCTGGCTCCCTCACACACAAGGCCAGTGGGGATTTGGGACTGAAACCTTAAGCCAGTGAAACCAGAGGGGCCGCCTTTGAACTGCAGAAATAGCTCCCCCAGCTCTCCCCTCCCACGAAGGCCCCAGGGCCCCAGGAACAATGCAAAGTTCAAATCTATGGCTCCTTGCAAGCCCATTTGGGAACCATTAGGCGGCCCCTGACCTCCTCTCACCCTGGGACAGACGTGTGACCCCAGGGCCACCCTCCCTGCCACGGAGACTGGGCGTGAGTCCTTGAAACCAAAGGAAAAACTGCTGTAGTGGCCTGTTTGGGAGAACAAATGAATTTAAAATATAATCTCTAGTAAACATTTTTTTTTTTAAAAAAAGTAATTGGGATAATTGGCTTCAGTCCGAGAGATAAACAAACAAGAAAGCGAACCCTTTAACCTGCTGTTGGGGCCGTAAAGGGGCCTGCATTTGTATTTTCCTGGTGCTTTTTACGACCCAAGGGCTGGCCTCTCTCTGCCTCTGGACTGGGGCTGGCACAAAGCCGGGTTAATCACAGAGCAGTTTCGGAAATGAGGGTCTTGAATGGAATTTCCTCAACACGCCCTCCGCGCCCTCCGCAGTCTGAAGCCTCCTCGCGGAGCTTCCCCTTCTGGAAGGCGCTGGGCTGGGCAGGCCCGGAGAACAAAGGGGCCATTTCTCCAAGTCTTCCCCGGAGCCCAGAGAGCCTCGAGTCTGTACAAAAATTCAATAAAAGTGATTCTTCTCTTTCCTTTCCCGTGCCAGGGCCGTCAGAAGATAATAAATCAAGTGCTGCATATTCATGGAGAGTTCACAATGTACGAACCTCCGTGGGAGGAACAAAAAGATTGTAAATTGTAGACAGGAGTCTTGCCCTCAAAGAGCTTAATATTGACTTGGAACGTCATGACTAGTCACAGCAAGGGGGAAAAGTCAAGTCACAATTTGTGGCAGCAATCCAAGCAATCTTTGGACAAATTAAAATTATAAGCTTTAAGTGTTCGGTAAGTGTGAAATATTCGCTGTGCATCTCTTCTACTAGACAAGATTGCAATATCCCTAAGGTGGCTGTCATCAATTCTTTCCTTCCTTCTGTGCACCTGCCACTCCCTCTTGGAGAGGTGGTGTCTCTCTCTCCACCCCCTGAGATCTGGGCGGGCTTATGGCTGGCCTTTAAGAGGACTGGCAATTTCTGCTTCCCCTTTCTTAGAAAGAACCCAGCTGACGTGCCATGAGGAAGTCGCACAAGCCACGTGGAAAGTCCAAGTGGAAGACAATTGAAGCTCTACAACCATGGCCCCAGCTGAGCTCCCTGCCAATAGCACTAACCCGCCAGCTCCCTGAGTGAGCCACTTGGTGGTAGATCCTCCCTCCCCTGGATCCACCTAGGCTGACACTACTGCGGACAGATATGAGCTGTCCCTGCCATACTCAGCCCCAGTTGCAAAACAGCGAGCAGACAGATGATAGCGGTAGCGTTCCTGCATCTGCTTCGTCCTCACTGCAGTCCTATAAAGACAGCACCGTTAGTGTTATCCCCACTTCGTAGATGAGGGATCGCGGTGGAAGAGGTTGAGCAAATTATCCAAGATCACACGTGTAGGAGGTGGAGGAGGCCCAAGGACACAGGGCATGTCCTGGGATTGGTACGTACACCAGCTTGGCAGGAGCTAGAGATATTCGTTAGGAAGTTGTGGGATATATTAATCATACAGGAAGATGGATGGATTGGGATCAAATTAAGGAGGGACACCTGTGGCAAGATAGGAAGTTAGCACTTCATTTAATAATGGCCATTTATGAGCTGCCATTGATGGTTTTTGAGCAGGGGAAGGGACAGGGCAAACTTGAGCAAGTGGCTGAACATGGGATAGTCTGAAGGGACAAGAGGCTGCAAGCAGATGGCCCAGCAAGGAGGCAGAGTCATTCAGGAGGGAAGTGATGGGGGACGGTTGCCTGCGGTGGCTGGAAGGAGACACATGGAAAGATGTCTAAAAACCCCATGGGAGGATTCCGTGACCAGGGACTCAAGTCTCAAAGGAGAATGGGCGACACCACTGAAGAAATTGGCAATGCAAGAGGGAGAGCCAGTTTGGAGAGGTCGGTTCACTCAAAGAGATGTTTGTGGAATCGGCACAGAGCGGGGGAGGTGAATTTAGTTTCGGATATGCTGAGACTGAAAAGTTGGCAAAGAATGAAGATGCTCGAATCATGGCCCCAGCCCTCGAGCAGTTAGTAATCCTGTGTCCTCTCTTACGTACACATTCGCAGTCACACACACACAAATGTACTCACACATACACATTCGTACACACATACACACACAAGAGAACTAAGTAGGACATAATAAATAATAATAAAATGAATAACCTGCTGAAAACGTTTGGTACTGAGCATAATGCTACGGGGTGATTTGGGAGGAAAAGATCAATTGGCCCTATATCCAAAGGTGTCACGATAGAGTCAGAGGAGGGACAGTCCTGTAAGACATATGTACAGGCTTGAGCTGCAAGACAAATGTCCCGGGTGTGCAGGGATGGTGGGAGAGAAAGATTATCACAGGCGTTACACATTCTCTGAAAATGTGATTTGAATGACCACAGAATATTCCACCTCATGAATAACCGCAATGTATGAAACCATGCCTCTAATGTTTTTTCCATTTATGAAGTTGACAATTGTGGCTATTATAAATAACACTACAATGAAAGTCTCTGTAAATACATTTTTGCATGCATCTGATTATTCTTGGAAGACAGATTCCCAGAAATAGAATTAGTGGGCTGAAGGATGACAATTTTAAAATATTCTTCCTACTCATTGCCAAATAGCCTGCCGAAAACAATCGTCCATTCACACTTTCTCCAGCGGTGTATCAGGGGCCCATCTCGCCATTCAGGTTCCAGCAGAGAATCAGAGGACATGCAGCTATGTATTCTACGTGGCCTGTTTTCTACATTAAATACAGGAAAATAGGTGAAAAGACCCCAAATGTTAATAGTGCCTAACTCTGGCTGTTGGGGGTTGGGGTTTGTGGGTGTGATATTTTCTTCTTTATACCTTTCCGTATTTATAAAGTTCCTAAATAGTGTGTGTATTACTACTGAAAAAAATTTTTTAAGTAGCAGAAGTAAAACGACAGAAAGAATACTGTGCTCAAGTCCAGAAAACTGTGGTGGTTCCAGGTCTCCTGCTGACGGTGTAGACGTGGATAAGCCACTACACCCTAGCTCATCTGAAACAGCCTCTGGGTCTCAGCCCAGGGACCCCTTCAAATTACCTGGGGCACTTAAGAAACTCCTTTCCCCGAGTCCCCCAGACTCACCAAATCTGTATTTGTTGGGTGGGGAGGCCTGGGTATGGGTATTTTTAAAAGGCGGCCATGAACACTAATGCGCAGTTTAGGGGCAAGCGTCCCCGAGCAAAAGGCTCTGAGGAGGCTTTGAATGCCACAGGGAAGGCCTCTTTCAGGGGAGCTGGGGTCACCTCCAGGCCTGGGAGAGAGAGGAGACGGGTGGAGACTGAGGCGCACCTTTCTGCGTATGCTGGCGGCACCTCAGCCGCAGGTAGAAGGCGGGGTCTGATTCACGTCCATCCACGTTTACAGACAATGAGTCGGAACCAAAGAAAATCACGTCCCTCGAGAGGGAAGCGGGTGCCTCTTAGATCCCAAGCGCTGGGAGAGATCAGTGCAGCGAGGCCCGGCGGAGCGTGGCTCGGGCCTTCCCTTCCTGTGCTGGGAGGCAGAGCTGGTGGTCCCCCTTCCCGGGGGGCTTGCGGTGGGTGGAGGCGCGGGAAGTGGAGACGGGGCAGGAGGGAGAGGCAGGATCAGGCCTGTGCCCGCTGCTTCCTCTGGGCCAACGGGGAGCTGCCCCCTCACGCTGGCCGGGCGCCGGGCTCCTCTGAAGCCTGGAGATTAGGGCGATTTAATCCTTTGCTCCTCTCCCTGGGCTATTTCTGTGCAGGAGGGGGCTGGGCGGCTGCTGGTTCCCTCAGCAACAGGCCTGGCCTGGCTCCATTGTGCGGAGGGCCCCAGCTGGGAAAAGCAGGGGGGAAGGAAGGGAGGAGATGGCTTTTCCAGGCCTTCCCTTCTCAGAGCTGTCGACGGGAGAGCCCTTGGTTCCAGAAGGGCAGGGGGAGGGGAGGCCGGAGCGGGCCTGTGGGCATGATTGAGCTCATTGTTTACACGTGGAAAATTAGGGTGCAGCCAGTCTTGGCTGCATCCGGTGGGAGGAGGTGTCAGAAAGAGGAGCAGGGCAATCTTGCCCTTTGATGATGCCGGAGGAGCAGCCAGCCATGCTCGGCGGCTGTGCAGGCCTCGGCCTGAGCGCCCACGCTGGGCATTTTCTGACCTGCGCTCCTCAAAATGGCTCCACGTTCGTCTTGGCATTTCCACTTGCGGAGCTTCTGAAAGGCTTCTGCCTCGCAAGTCTCCTCTCCTGCTGGATTCCCAAACCTTCACCCTCTAAGCGCTGGGTCTTCGCCCCTTGTCGCTCCATCTCTGCTGGGTCTCGTCCACAGCTCCGGCATTCCTTCTTCCCACTTACCCTCATCCGCAAACAAACACAAATCTCCCACCCCCTTTCCAGGCTCTGTTTTTTTCTCAGGATAATAAAAGTCCTCTCGGAGGTCAATAAAAGCATCCAGGCTAAAAGACATCAGCAAACATTGTGAGCTACATGTGCGATAGACTTTAGAAAGCCTTTGTCCACGGTCATATTTAAACGCCTTGGCGTTTAAAGATTTGAGCTGCCAAACCTAAAACACAGTCACACTGTGAAAGTCACCACTTTTCTGACCATACCCAATCACAAGGATGTTAGTGTATTTTACAAACACGATTTAATGAAGTCCCTTAGAAAAGAAATGCCTTCTGGAGGGATACGTTGCTATTTTTAGTAATTTCCATAATGCCATTTCCTTAGGGACCGCTGTTTCAACCTGGAAAATGTCATGCTATTAAATGTCACACTGAGGAGACTCAGTCTCCCATTTTGTGAGTGTTTTTATTGCTGAATGCATCGCCAACATAGAGGGACACTCCCAGGGACCGGTAGAACAAAGCAGGTAAACCCATATCTAACCCCTCCTGAAACCTGCCCTCCTCACCATTCTCCCCCAATAAAAATATCCCCGTTTATTTCTCCCAGGGAGGAGTTAGACACCCCCGGGCCGGCACAGCTGTCCTCAGACAATTCAGACAGCCCATTCAGCACTGAACTTCCTTAGGCTTCACTTTCTACTTCTGCAAAATACAGTCTGTTGTGAGGATTAAGATAATTTATGTATGTTGAGCACTTAGCACAGTAAGCATATTAATATGGTCTTTGACCTTTCTGTTTTGTGAATATGCTTATGTTATATTACCAAGACAGTAAGATACGACATGATTCAAGACTCACAATAAGCTAGCGCACAAGGATTATTAACCTCGATTTACAGACAGAGAGGTGGAAGCTTAGGCACGTTTGATAACTTGCCCAGAGCCACCCTGCCAATTAGACGGCGGAGTCTGGATTGGAACTCCAAGCGCTTATCAAAATAAACGACAAGCTCCTTCCAGAGCATCAGCTGCCTCCCCTGCACCATGAGGTCTAATAAATGGCTCGCCTGGCCTGAGTCCCTGGAGGTTTGTTCTGTGTAGACAAGTCCATTATGTCAATACATTTGAAAACTGCTGGAGGCGGTTCCTGGGTGGATGGCTTTTAGTGCCTATTAAGCAGGTGGGGAAAGAGCTAGATCAATGCACAGTGATGTTTCTGCGGCTCCCGCACCCGGGCTCGCAGTCCCGTGTGTGCTGCCTCGGTCCTCAGCTCCGCTAGAGTCTTCAGGCTTTAGAGGAGAGCTGCTTTACACAAAGACAGCGGAGGTGGGCCTCCCCTGTGGTGTCATCTTAGGGCGATGCGAAGGTTCCCCACGGAAGTATCTTCCAGATCCAGGTTGTCTAACATGGAATGTGCCTGAAGTGCCCACGCTCAAGGATCCTTCTTCTGAGGTCTTCGCTCCGTCCCCTTTCGAACGCACACGCCGACAAGGGGAAAGAGCAGAGCGGGGCGGACTTCCTGGAAAGCACTGAGGCGGCTAGCTGGGGGGCGCGGGGGTGGGGGTCGGGGTGCGGGCCCTCGCACAGGCCGCGGCAGAGCATGGGGCAGCAAGGAGGGGCGCTGGGGACCGCTGTCCTGCCCAAGGCGTCTTCAGAAAATACCTTCCATGTGACATTTGTTTCACGGTCGCTGCTGGGCGTTCTCGCTGCTCTTTGCTCGTTTTTGAGCAGAAATGGACAAGAGGGACGAGGGCAAGGGGTGGGCGTGTGGTGAGCCGGGGAGCACGAGGAGAGTAAGAACCGGCTGCCGGCTGAGTGGCGGCGGGTGGAGGGGAGGCAGCGGCCCTCAGCCGCATGCGGGTGTGTGCACCGCGCATCCACTACGCACGCCACAGCACACACGGTCATGTACGCACCCCGCACCACATGCACGCACACATGTCCTCATGCACACGCGCCATCCACACACACACCACACAGCGCACTATACACACTCATACACACACACCATACATGCCACACGCCACATACACACGGTCCTATATACACCCTGCACCACATGCCACGCACACACGCACTCATGCACATGCGCCATCCACACACACACCACACACCCTTGCAGTTTTAAGAGAATAACAGTGCCACCTGGTGGCTATTTATGTGCAAAGACCCCGCTGAACTTTAAAACGTTAAGTACCAAGTTGTGTTACTCTACTTATTTACTCTGGTTCCCCACAATCAAAAGTCCCTCTAGTCCCTCTGGTCCTTTTCTCAGAAAATGAGCCAAACCATAAATGCACTTCTGAGAAGTGTCTGACAGTATTCCCGGGGAACTCTGGGCGGGACGGGCACTAACTCAGACAGCATCTTCCGAGCAGAATTCCCAGTGCTCTCAGCGCTCGGTGTCTGCATACCCAGAGAACTGGGCTTCTTTGGAAAAGTGGCGGCAGACTTGAGGAAGCAGAGAACGGCGAAGAAAAGTCTTCGATGTCAGGAATTGATTCCAGCCACTGTGCAATGCTGCACATTTTTTAGCTACAAAGTACGAGAAGAGCAGAGAACCCTGCACTATCAAATACCAATTTTTGCTTCTCTGACCCAAGCTTGGTATCTCCAGTAATGGCTCATCTCACTTTGTGATAATTAAAAGAAATGCCATCCATTTGCATTCATGAGTTCCTGCCTTGACACAGTGCATGGGACTCTTTCCACTGCTGGTGACCTCAGTCCTCCCAGGAGATGCAAACACACGGGTGCAGCTTTGCCATCCAGCCAGTGACTCAGCAAGCCCGGGCCACAGGTAGTCTTTATCTGCACCTACATCCACGCAGTCACAGAGTTCAACCGAACGAGATCACATGATAATGAGTGTAACTCACTGCCTGCTACATCGTAAATGTTCTGTAGTAGCAGCTAGGTATATATATAACTCATAACTATCACTAGGGAGCAACACAAATTTTTAAGTGCTTTGGGATTTTATAAGGACCCATTACAAGACATCAGAATTTCCAGGTGTGAGATTTTTAATTTATGAAGAAGTTCCAAGAGTTCTTTCCAAATGCTAACCCATGAATCCTTGCAAAATCAGCTGGAAGTTGCTGCCCAGAAAAGGCGATGCTGGCCAGCCATTACTCTGAGTAACATGGTAGTAGAATTAGGACAAGGTACAAGCAGTTCTTCAAGCCTCCCCCGAAGTGTAGAACAATAAAACTGTGTTGTAAACAACCTGGTATTGCACTGTAAGTTCTAGGTAAAGGAAGACTCCCTATCTGTCCCAAGGCAGGGGAGGACTACAGTTCTGAAAAATGATTCGGGGTTCATCCGCGAGTAGGGGGTCAGGGAGGATTGGAGGGCTCGTCCCTTTCCCCCTCCCCAGTGCTGAATGCAGGTGAAATCGGGTTAAAATGAGTATCAAGAGAACCTCGGTAAGGAGGAATGCAGAAAGGGACATCAGATGGGTCTGCAGGGGCCTTGGAGCAAGAGGTGGCTCCAGTGTACTAGCTCTCCTCAGTCACGGGTTGAGGAGGTAGGGGCTGAATTCCTTGGCACTTCCAGGCTGCTATACACAGGCGCAACCGCCTCTGGAGAAAGCCCTTAGGGAGAAGGTGTAGATACTGGTGTTTGGAAGTTGGCAGGAGCTCATTGAAGTGGTAGCCCTGCAGGATGTGGGCAGGGTACTGATAATGTCTGCTATGGAAAGGAAGGAAGGGTGGGAAGATGGAGAGAGAGAGAGAGAGAGAGAGAGAGAGAGAGAGAGAGAGAGAGAGAGAGAGAGAGAGAGAGAGAGGAGAGAGAGAAATCATGCAAGCGTATTTAAGCCCCAAAAGGAGTACCTGCTCTATTCAGCTTCCTGAAGTTATGCTCATCGTAGTTCCCCTACAGACAGCATAGGGCCTGGCACAGAGTGAGTGTTCTGTGCACATGTTTGGTTGTTGAGGAAAAGGTGTTTCTCAGTTAGCAAAGGGCAGAGGTTCTATGCCAGGAAGCGGGAAGAGCAGCACACAGACGGGACTGCCAGCCTCGTCCACGCCGGCCATGGTTCCTGCCTCTTTATAGACTCAGGGAGGCTGCGCCCTAGGATGGGTGTGGTGTGGGCCCGTGGCTCTAATTACCGGTGGGACCTGGAGCAAGTTACTTGAGCCTTGGTTTCTGTATCTGTAAAATGGTGATAATATTACATACCTTTCAATGTTATCTAAGGTTTAAATGAAATTATATTGGTAAAAATTCTGAACACAGTGCCCATGACAACAAACAGTGCAGCTCAGGCAATGGTATTTCTTTTCTTACTCTTTCTTACTATACCTGGAAAGGTGTGGTGCACGTGGTAGGCGAATATGCATAGGTGGATTATTAAATAAATGGCGAATGCGTGAATGCACATGCTGGGTGTATTAGTTTTCTGTGGCTGCTTTAACAAGTTATCACAAACGTCCTGGCTTAAACCAACACGCATTCAGAAAATACAGGTCTGGAGAACAGAAGTCTGAAGTCAGTGTCACTGGGCTAAAGTCAAGGTGTTGGCAGGACTGGGCTTCTGGAAGCTCTGAGGGGAGAATCCGTTTCCTGCCTTTTCCAGCTTCTACTGGCTGCCTGTATCCTTAGCGCGGGGCCCCTTCCTCCATCCACAAGGAACATCTGCTGTTGCCGCATTGCCTTCTCTTCTCTGTCTGGCTCTTCCTGTGGTTCTGTTACAAAAACCCTTGTGATGCCACTGGCCCACCCAGGTCATCCAGGGTCATGCCCGCATCTCAAGATAGTAAATTTAGTCACACCTGCAAAATCCCTTTTGCCATAGGAGGTAACATTCACAGGTTCCGAGGATCAGCGTGTGGCCATATACGGGCCGTTATCCAACCTCTGCCCTGGGCAGTCAGGGCAGGGAGCCCGAACGATACCAAGAGGAAGAAGTTCTTTGTAATGTGGACATCTTTCCATAACATCAATTCCTCTGTCCAGGACTGGGGAATGCTTCCCCCATGAGAGCTCTGAAATGCGTGAATGGCAGCTGTGTTTCTTTCTTTCTTCTTTTTTTTTTTTTTTTGGAGACAGGGTCTCCCTCTGTTGCCTGGGCTACAGTGCAGTGGTGTCGTCACAGCTCACTGCAACCTAAGCTACTGGGCTCAAGGGATCCTCCTGCCTCAGCCTCCTGAATAGCTGGGACTATGGGCATGTGCCACCATGCCTGGATAATTTTTCTACTTTTTGTAGAGATGGGGTCTCGCTCTTGCTCAGGCTGGTCTCGAACTCCTGACCTCAAGAGATCCTCTCACCTTGGCCTCCCAGAGTGCTAGGATTACAGGTGTGTGCCACCACGACTGGCCAGCTGTGTTTCTTGATGTATTTCTCACCTTGGGAGCCAGGTAGGGTATTCCTGGGACTCTCCTGAGCTAGGGACGGTTTGAGACCTGGAACAGCACAAGTTTCTTCTCTAGAACACAGAGAAAGCCCTTTGAAGTCCATCCAGCTACCAACTGGGCGGGGTGGGAGGGGGGACCACGCAGGTCCACAGTAGTCATGGAAAATGGATTTCAAAATAGCCAAAGCACACTGAGTTCTTTGTGACTGTCTCTTGTGAGACTGTTTCTTTCTTTGATATAGTGAGGTCCTGCTGGGAGCCTTTCCTTCCTCAGGAGAGCCAGATTCAAGGTAAGAGTCCTGCGCAGAGAAAGCCACTTTCGAACACCGTCAAGTTGATGAAATCCCAGAATCGGCACCATCGGAGAGCAGCAGAGCCTCGCCCCTCAGAGAGCTGAGATGGGGAAACACCCACGCGTCCCAGAACCTCCAGGATGGTCCTGGTCACACATCTTCTGTCTGTCGTCAGATCTTGTCGGATCTGGCCCCGGAGGGTCTGGAGCCACTGGACTCCCCCCCAACCCCCACAGGGTGGACTGCCACCTGTGCAGGCCCTGAGCACGCCAGATTTACTGCTGCTCCTCTGTCCTAATATTGTGGCTTTGAAGTCCTCAGTAGGAGACCTCACAGACACCATGGAAGGGGGAAAGGTGGCCCCTTGGGGGCCCATCGAGGTTGTTACAACGACCATCACAGCCTCCATACCCTGAGAGTCTCTGTTTTGTGCTAACCTTTCCCTTGGGAGGGGTCGGCTATATCTCTACAAAGCTGTGGACAGACCCAAGATTAGGGTAAGCACGCTTTCCTTCTTCAAAGCCTCTACTCTTTAGGGGCCTTTCATCCCCTCTGATTGTATCAGGAGAAACAGCTTAACGAGGGGTGCGTGAGGTAGGAATTTGTTAGGCTACAAAATACAAAAAACTTAACTAACGCCAGGTTAAACAGAGCAAGGTTTGCAACCTCAGCACTATTATTTTGGGTCAGATACTTCTTTGCCGTGGGGGCCATCCTGCGTGTTGGAGGATGTTTTGCAGCATCCAAGCTTCTATCTGCCACCTTAGTGATCCTTAACCAGGGAAAATTTTATCCCCCAGGGGACATTTCTGGTTGTAACAACTGGGGGTGAGGATTGGGGGTGGTGCTACCGGCAGCTCATGGGCAGAGTCCAGGAACGCTGCTAAAATATCCCACAATTCACAGGATAGCTCCCAACAACAATCACCGGGCCCTAAAATGCCAGCTGTGGCAAGGCTGAAAGGCCTGGTCTAAAGGAATGGAAAGGGACGTTGAAGTTGATCCCACAGGGTGCGACGAGAGGATCCCAAGGGAGTGACATCCCCAAACACAGAATTCATGTCATATTCTCTCTGCAGAACCTGGCTCCGTGCTGAGAAAGGCAGAAAGAGTTGGTTTAACCGATGATTCCTGGCACGAAACTCCTCACTGGCCCACTCCCTGGGAAAAGGGACTGCAAAATTCTAAAAGCCACCAAATGCAGCTGCATTTGGCAATGGAAGCCCTGAAAATATGCTGAAAAAACAAAACAAAACAAAACAAAACAAATCCTGAAAGGACCAGATGCAAACACAGCCCACCTGCGACAGCGGGCAGAGCGGCCCCTGAGTCCTTTCTTCCCCAGTACACAACATCTGTTGAAACACTTCCGGCTCAAAGTGCACTCGAATGTCACCCACTCGTACAGATAAATGAAAGCCTCCATTACAAAAAATAATGAATGCATAGCAAAGGGCGAAAGGAAGGTGTATAAGCACAAATGCCTCAGCTACCAGTTGATCGAGCCCTGGGCACGAAAGGCTGTATTCTGTGTTCATGCTAAGGACGGCTAGGCGATGATGAATAAACAGACGTGGGTTGTCACCCATTAGAATAGCTGCTCTTCCTTCCTCACACCATTGCCGCAGTGACAATGCAGCGGGGTACAGGGTGAGGCGGAAGATCAGGTACGAAGCCGAAGAAAGGGAGGTTAATTAAAGTCACGGTGTGCACAGCTGCCGTGGGCACCTGAAATAACATGGTTTTCAAACCTTTTTCTTTTCCACCTTCCACTAGCTTGAAATCTAAGAGCTCACATGCATTTTTAGGGATCAAGTACAGGAAAATAGAAAATCATTCCAGACACCCTGTTCTGCTTTTGCTTTTGGCCCTTTTGGTGTTATCAAGAGATAATGCTACCCCCTGGGCTGTCCTTCGGCCAAGAGCTCTCAGGCTCAAGTCCTTTAAAGAGCTGGACAAGCCGAGCAACGTCCTCCAGCAGCAGGACGTCTCAAGACATGCTGGGGTATTAAAATATTCCAGATTTTCTCAGGCCTTTGGTCAACATTGAAAAAAAATGTCTTGCACTAAGGCTGAAACAGCAGGAACGTAGTGGCAAGAGGAGAGATGGTTGGTGAGCGCACGTCCACGTGCCTGTGGTTGCACCGTTAGTCCTGGTTAAAGTAGTCATGTGAAAATTGAACAGTCAGGATGGACAGATTGAGGGCAATTCTATTAATAGCTCCCCGAGACTGGCGACTCTGACAATGCTCAAAGTCAGTGGACTCACCCTTCTACCAGTTTCTGAGCCTCCCCAGGTGGGAGCTGCCCCGGTCTCCCCAGCACCTTGCACAGTATCGGGCAAGGATGCCGTCATTAGTGATGTCACCGGAGCCAGTCCACCTGGGTCCAAATCCAGGAACTACCATCTACTTCCCCTGTGACCCTGAACAAGCCCGTTAGCCCTGGGGCTTTAATTCCCTTCTCTGTAAAATATCAGCATCTCCATCACGAAGAACTGAATGAGGAAAGCGGTTGGCTCCATGCCGGCCTCATAGTACATGCTCTCTGTATTAGCCATTGTTATTATGAGGGGGTCAAGTTCTGTCCTGCTCTGCTTTCTAGCTCACAGCAGACCAAAGACCCAATGCATTTCATTGTTGAATATTTTTTTGTCACAATTACTCATAACTTCCCATTTACATACTGCACAGGTTGTTTCACCGTGAACTTGCAGAGGTTTTTGAGTAGCCTTGCTCCTGTTTCTGAACGTGGGCCGGGATCCCTTCCGACTACTCACTACCCACTCTCAGAGGACCTACGGGTTCTGTTTGGCCTGTGTATGGGGAAGGCGTGGTGGGGAGACATGACTGAGATGTATAGGGTGTAAAGCCCGGGGGGAACAGGTGTTCTGGAAAAGCTCCTAAGTGCACAGTGGCCTGCAAAACCTCTCATGCTCACCTTGGAATTCCTTCTGTGTTTTTCTCAGCAAAGTCATTCTCCAGGTCTCTGCCTGTTCTTTGAGGTTGACTGCGTCTCCGAGTGGCATTCTGTATGTGAGAAATCACAATATAAAGCTAGACTGGAACCATGTGAAATGAAAGTACTTAACACTATGGAACTGTACAAATAAAAATGGTTAAGATGGCACATTTTCTGTTATGTATATTTTACAACAATTAAAAATAATAGTAAAAAATTCAAACATTAAAAATCAATAGAATGGGAGGGACCTAGGGACCCTCATTGGTGATTTGACACCTACTTCGGAGAGGCCCAAGCCGAGTCCGGTCCTCTGGGGGCTGTCACCGTCACCGCAGCCTGCTTTCTTTTTCCTCG
>RJWJ010038545.1:0-14937 GCA_004363605.1 Indri indri
CCGACCTCCGGTGTGTGTGGGGCGGCGCCAAGTGTCCCCTGGGAGGTGGCCTTCGCCGACCCCCGGGGGCCGAGGCCTCACGTGACCCCAGCCCGGCCCAGTCCAGCCGCCCCCGGCCCGGGCCTGCTCTCCGCCGACCGTCGAGGGCCCGGCTCACCTTGGGACCCTCAGAGGGCACGCGCGGGTCGTTCCACGTCGTGGTGCGGCTGTTGTGGTCCACGAAGAAGGGCCAGCCGGTCTGCGGGTCGATCTTGATCTCCCAGCCGGGGGGCAGGGGGTCGCGGTCGCCGGCGGCGTTGCCGGACGCCATCTGCATCATGGGCGAGTGGGTGGCGGCGCTCATGCTGGGTCGGGGTCGGCCCGGCGCGGCGGGTGCGGGGTGTGGGGCGCGGGCCTAGGGCGCCGAGTCGCTAGCCTGACCGCCACGGGCACCTCCACGCCGCGGGAGTGAGAGCCCTGCGCGCCGCCGACGTGTCCGGGAAGCCGGCGCGGGGCACCTTTATGAATTAAAGCAGGGGGTGACGTGGCCGGAGAGGGCTGGAAGTGTCTGGAAATAGCCTCCCGGCTGCCAAAGGGGAAGGAGGAGATAAAGGGAGGTAGCAACTGGCCGGCTAGAAACTTCTGGTCCCAACCAGAGAAGTTGGCCGCGGCCGCGGGTTGGATGCGGAGCTCCGCCCTGAGTCATCGGCTATAATCGTGGCGCGCGGGCCGCGCGGGGCGGGGCCGGGGGCGGGGCCTGGAGGCGCCCCTCCCCCACCTTCCTCCTCCTTCCGCTCCAGCGCCTCGGGCCCCGCAGCTGCCTGGTGTGTGTCCCGGGAGAAGTTGCCCCGGGTGGGCGGGATGCACCTGCGGGTGTGTCCTGGGACCAGCTGACCCGGGGGCTTCCTGCGTGCGCCCGGGGCGGGTTTCGGCTTTCGGACTAGTTCTCTCTCCTTGGCGCCGCGTGGGCGTTCCCGGGGCTGGGAGCCCGGGCGCCAAGTGCCCGCTACGCCTCCTTCCTAAGAAACAAAGTTGTCTTAGAGCTGGAGGAGTCTCGCCCCCGGCACCCCCTCTCCCGCGTACACTGATACTCCGAGAGTTACGTTTTAATCACTTTCTTCCCTGAGCTGGAGGGCTATCCCGGAGGCGCTCTGGAACGCTCATCTGACACCGCAGGGAAGCCGGTGCAAAATGGAAGTGCAGTGGAAACTCACTTTTCCTTTCTCTGGAAACTTAAAGAAAAAAAGAAAGCCTGCATCAGCTGATGGTTTTATTCTCCTTGAACCTCGTATCTCAAATATAGAAACTTTCCTTGCAGTGAACAACTTAAAGAAAAATCACACTCTTTTGGGTTTGAATCTTTTTTATGGTAGAGTCGGTTCTTCCTAAATCTTGACCTTCATTTGAGAAGTAGGGACCAAACCCAACCACGAAATTTTTTTGTCTGGTTGATTCAGTGTCATTTGCACTTGGCAACCTGTCAAAGGACAAAATTACAATAAATTTAGTTTAAAGATCTTTATTGACTTTATTTGCAGTTCTGGAATCGGGCAACACCTGATGCCATGAAACAGAATAAGTGTTCCATGAACTGAGCAGAAGAGGTCGGTTTTATAGACAGAGAAGGGCAGAACAAGGCGGAAACAAAGAAGGAAGAGTAGATGGGTCCTTTCAAAAGTTACTTTCCTTGTAAGGAGGGGCCAGGGAGACGGAATAATAGGGGGGAAACTGGTTGGTTAACATCAGGTTACATATTTAAGATTACTGTACAGTTGAGCCTTGAACAATGCAAGGTTTGACCTGCGCAGTTCCGCTTATATGTGAATTTTTTTTCAATAAAAGTTACACCGAGTAACTCTCCTGCCTCCGCTTCCACCTCCTCTACCTTTTCAGCCTCTGCCACCCCTGAGACGGCAGGAACAACCCCTCCTCTTTCTCCTCCTCCTCCTCAGCCTACTCAATGTGAAGACAACAAAGATAAAGACCTTTATGATGACCTAATTACACTTCATGAATAGTAAATAAACTGGGTGCGAGGGCTCCAGCCGGCAAGCCCAGCTGTTTCAGTGGCCGAAGCAAGAGGATTACTTGAGGACAGGAGTTCGAGACCAGTCTGGGCAACATAATGAGAAGCCTCCCCTCCCACCAATCTCTTAAAAAAGATGAACAGTAAATATATTTTCTTTATGGTTTTGTTAATAACATTTTCTTTTCTATAGCTTACTTTATTATAAGAATACAATGTATAATACATATAACATGCGAAATATATGTTAACTGTTATCTGGAAGGCTTCTGGTCAACAGCAGGCTATTAGTAGTTAACTTTGGGGGGAGTCAAAGGTTATACACAGATTTTCAACTGCACAGCGGGGAGGAGGGTGGTACTGTGTTGGTTTGGATGATAAGTTAGGCAGTTCTCTCTCTTTCCAGATTTCTCAGGTCAAATAACTTAGTTTGGTAACATGGAACTTTAGCATGAGTAACTTTATTTTGATTTTTAGTCTGGTCTGTTGGGGCCTAGTGCAGGAGCTTAGTCCAAAACAGTAGCCTCCTATAATTTTTATTTAACAAATGTTAATGAGCACCCCAATTCCCCTGGAAGAGAGACAATGTGCTACAGAAAGAGAAGTTTAGGAGGTTCCATTTAAAATCTTTAGTTAAAATGCTGATCCATTCCCTTCTTCAGGCTGGGTACAGTGGCTCATACCTGTAATCCCAGCACTTTAGGAGGCCAAGGTGGGCGGATGGCTCGTGTCCAGGAGTTTGAGACCAGCCTGAACAACATAGCAAGACTCCATCTCTAAAAAAAATTAACCAGGTTCGGTGGAGAGTGTCTGTAGTCCCAGGTACTTGGGAGGCTGAGGTGGGTGGACTGCTTGAGCCCAGGAGCTGGAGGTGGCTGCAGTGAGCTATGATGGTGTCACTGCTCTCCACTCCAGCCTGGGTGACAGAGTAAGACCCTGTCTCTTAGAAAAAAGAGAAAGAAAGAAAAGAAACACTTTGGAATAATATTGGGCCCAGTTTTCCAGCTCAGATTCGGAGAATATCCTGGAACCCTCCTGCCCTCAGATTTCTGCTTCTGGAGAGAGGCCTGCCAATCATTTCCAATGGAATGCTTCCCGCTTACAAAGGTCTGTATATCAGCTTTGAAGTCCAAACACTCAGTTTTGTGAAAACACAAAGGTGATTGGGTCCCAGGGGCTGACTCAGGTCACCGAACACACAAGAGACTAGCGTATAAACCTGAATCCCAATGAACTCATTTGCCATGAGAAATATTACTGTTGAAGGAACTGGAACCCCAAGTTCACTAGTCAGTGTCTGTCTTATCCTTTCTTGTATCTGAAGCCCTGAGCACAGAACTGGGCCCAGAGTCCATATTCAATAAATGATGTTTCTTGAATATTAAATCCAAAGTGAATTTTTATTTCTATCTTCTTCCTTGCTCAATTTGCTCTCCACTACGCCTGCAGTTTAAACACTGGGAGTGTTCTTTGCTGGCCATTTTGTCCCCCTATAGACAAGGCAGCGGGGAAGCAGGTTCCTCTGAGGTTAATATAGCTGCTTATGATGGTGTACTCCACCAGGGATTTCCAAGGGGTTTGTCTAGAACGGAGCCCGCGTTTGGAGAGCTGGCTAGACAAAGCTCCTTCAAACTATGCTGACTGACAAGTAGCATCTCTGTCTGGTGGGTTTTTTCACAAGGGCTTCAGACACTTGTCCTGCAGGCCTCCCGGCCTTCATTCGCCCAGGCCCGAAGCTTGAGCATGACCCTGCATGTCCCCTTCCCACTCGCCATTCAGTCGTCACCAAATCTGTGGGTTCCACCTCCTGGACATTCCTTGACTCTGTGCACTCTTGTCTGCCTTCAGTGGCACCCACCCGTCCAGGTCACCCTTGCCTCTATCTGGACCCTGGCAATAGCCTCCTAATGCATCTCGCAGCTTCTGACATTGTCCATCTCCAATCCATTGCCCACATGACAGCCAGAGTGACCTTTTTAAGCACAAAAATGGACCTTGCCCTTTGTCTGGCTGGCTTCCTATAATGCCTTCTTTGCCTCCACACTCCTTGGCCCTCCCCCCCCTCGCCCTGGTGCACACCCTGGCCGGCCTTGCTGAACTGTATCATGTACACACTGATGTGGCCTTCACTGCCTCTGCACCCTCTGCCGCCTCTGCCTGGACAGCCCTTCTCGCCCACCTCCAGCCTCCGCCCGCTCCCCTTGCCTGGCTGACTCCCCTTCATCGTTAGATGTTACCTTTGACATCACTCCGCCTGGTCTGGGTCGTGTGTCCCTGCTACATGCTCCCTTCCACATCCTGTGCCACGCTATCAATGGCACTGCATTGTAATTGCTTGTCCGATGGTCGGAGGTGATCATGGATTGAGTTTCTTCAGGGCAGGAGCAGAATCTCAATAGCCACTGTGTCCCCTGCCTCTAGCACGGTGCCTGACAAATAATCATTGTTAAAACAACAACAGCAATTGTAATGGTGCCATTTATTGAGCATTTACTGCATGCCAGGTACTACGTTAAGGACTTTACGTGGATTATGGCGTTTCATCTTTGTGGTGGAGGTTGTGATGTGCTGCCCAGGTCCCCTTTCATGAATGAGGGACTAATTCCCACTGCTGGGAGTGCTGCAGGAAGGCCAATCGAGGCCGTCTTTGGCCGAGCCGAAGAAAACTGCCTTGCCTGGTCCCACCTTCTTCCAGGGACAACCTGCAGGCGGTGACTGATCTACCAAGGAGCATAAGAGCCCAGCCCCTTTGGTCCGACTCAGGATGGGGCTAACGGGCTATCATAGCTCCCGTTTGCCCTCTGGGGTTGCCGCTGCTTCCCTGGGACGGATCACAGCTCGACTTCTCCCCGCACCCAGTCCCGCTTCCTGTGTTGCTAGTGAGAGAATTCCCTGCTGAGGTCCTGCTTGCTCACTCTTAGAGTCTGCTTCCTGGGGAAACAAACCTGGAAAAATGCTCTCAGCACCCTTCTGGGTGGGCGTTATTGTGACTCTCCTTTTGCAGAAGAAGGAATTGCAGTTTAGAGCTGACACAAAGCTCTTGATTTGTGGAGGTGGGATTTGAATTGAGGCAATTGATGTTGGAGCCCACGCTATTAGCCAGGCACTCAATAAACGTGATAAGTAAATCGATGGCTTAGTCCCGCTAGTCACCGAGGAAAAAAGGTTAAAAGCTATAATTGAGAAACAAAGCTTTGTGCACGTGATTTTTCTCAACCTGGAGGAAAAAAGAGCCGCAGCCAGCTGCTGTGGAAGGTCACAAATCAGCCCTATCAATGATGTATCTGAGCCTGGCTGACTCACAGCACAGGTCACAGGCAAGGGACTCAAGCTATAAGGATGAGCTTGAAATCACCCAAAAGTTGCCCGAGTCTGGATGATTTAATCCATTTCTAATGGAACATATGAGCTGGCATCGGAGAACAGCCAGTTCTCCCCGATCTGTACAAAACGCTGATCATCCCAAGTCATTTACGTTCGCCTTTGGGATGTTGTCAGAAATCAGCACATGCAGCCATGCACACTCTCACCAGCCATCCCCTCCCAGGGCGTCCTTCCACTGGGGCAGCATAGATAAGGGGGGGCCAGGGCCACCTGGATGGAGGTCATGGCCTCTCTCTAACGTCCTGATGACCAAGCATATCTGGAGAGAGGGGCCAAGGTAGTAGGTGTTAGCACCAAGGGGGATAGGTCTGGTTATCCTGCAGGGACTTCGATGATAAGCTCTATAAATACACCCTGGTGGAGGTGGAGAGGGAAAATCAATATGGCTTAGGGGCAGGGTTTCAGATTGCAGCACTAATTTTGCATCTGTTTGTTATTAAAAGTTAAAGTCTGTGCCTGCTCCAACCCAGCCTCCCTCTACTCTTTGACCTTATGTGGCAGGTACATCCTGTAACAAGCATCTGGGCCTTTAATCATAAACTATCCTGTTTTGCTATTTCACTGTCTACTTTTCTCCCTGAAAGGATAGCAGGAGCGGTGGAACTGGGGACTTTGGCATTAAAAGTTAATTTTTTTTGAATATTTGGCACTGTCAGGTCCTGATGTCATTTGTCTACCCAGCAACCCTAGGAGGCATGGGCTTTTATTAAACCCTTTGCATGGTTGCAGAAACGGGCTTAGAGATGTTGACTAACTTGCCCAAGTTCACCTGACCAGTAGGTAGAACCAGGATTTGAAACCAGGTCTGCCTGATTCCACGGCCCATGCTTAACCACGAGCTACAGACCTCTGCCTTTGGCTGCTTCTCCTTCCTCAGTGGGCCCTCACTGAGCAGCTGTACCAGATTAAATAGTGTCCCCCGCAAATTCGTGCCCACCCGGAAACTCAGAATGTGACCGTACTTTGCAGATGTGATCAAATTCAGATGAGGTCATAGTGGATTAGGGTGGGCCCATGTCCAATGACTGGTGTTCTTACAAGAAGAGGAAATTTGGACACAGATACAGGGGAGAACGCCATGTGGGGTAATGGAGACAGAGATTGGAGTGATGCTTCTGCAAGCCAAGGAACACCAAGGATCTCTGGCGACCGCCAGAAGACGGAAGAGGCAAGTAGGAGTCTCCCCTCGAGTCTCCCAGAGGCAGCATGGCCCTGCCCACTCGTTGATTTCTGACTTCCGGCCTCCAGGACTGTGAGATAATACATTTCTATTGCTTTAATCCACTCAGCTTGTAGTACCTTGTTACAGCAGCCCTAGGAAATGAACATAGCAGCCATACTTGCAATCTTTATTGCCCAATTCCAATGTCACTTCTGTGATCATAGTGAGAGCCCTCCTTTGAAAGGAGCATGATTGACAAATTGCCTCATTTTCATCAAGTGTGGCGGTCCAGTGGGAGACCTTCTTGATTCTTCATCTCTCTACCAGGCAAAAATTAACCCTCTTCCCGTTTGAGCAACGGTCTCCCCTGAATAGTACTAAATTCTCAGCTCATTTGAAATGAAGCTCTTAAACTTGCTTTTAAATGAGTTTTTTTTTTCTTCCACCTATTAAGATCGTCCAAACCTTAAGGTCAGGTCTCAGTTCTATCACCCTGACTAAACATAAATGAAAGGATAGCTTGTCAAGCCAAAACCCAAATAATCGTAGAAATGTAGGAAGGTAGTGAACAATGTCTAGTTACCCATTTATTCATTCACTCCAGCAAACATTCGAGGCCTGGCTCTGGGATTATAATGGTGAATGAAACACAGGCTTAGCCCCTCTAATGATTTTTTTGGAGGTGAGAACCCTATGAACAGTTAAATTACTTTACAGCCTGATAAATGCTGTAGCAGAGATACGGCTAAAAAGATAGAAATTCAGCCTGGAGAATCTGGGAAGGCTTCAGGGAGGAATGGAAATTTGCGTTGAAGAAATATGTGTGAATCAGTAATACACACACAGGATACAGAACTGAAGGCACTAAAGGGTAGTTAGTGTTAACAGGCATTAGTTCACCAGGGCAGCTGTAACAAAGTACCACAAACTGAGTGACTTGGAACAACAGAAATTTATTGTCTCACAGTTCCGGAGGCTAAAAGTCAAAGATCAAGGTGTCAGCAAGGTTGGCACCTTCGAAGGGCTGCAAGGGAAAAATCTGTTCCGTGCCTTTCTCCCGCTTCTGGTGGTTCGCTGGGCATCACCCCAATCCCTGCCTTCATCGTCACATGCCATTCTCCCTGTGTGCCTGCCTGTGTCCAAATGTCCCCCTTCTTATAAGGACCCCAGCACAAGTCATGCTGGATTAGGGGCCCACCCTACTCCAATTTGACCTCATCTTAACTAATCACATCTGCAATGGCCCTATTTCCAAATAATGCCATATTTTTGAGGCCCTGGAGGTCAGGGCTTCAACATGAATTTGAGGGGGACACAGTTCAACCCATGATAGGTACTCCTGGTGAAAAATAAGCCTCGCTTCCTTCCTCTGATGTTCCCCAGCTTCCCCAGTTCCCTGCTTTAGAGGCATCTAATGTCTCCAGGTTACGGGTGTTCTTCCAGGGGTCTTCCATTCATTTCCCAGCATATGTGTGCACATTCTTCCCACTCATAAATGATAGCACACTACGTGCACTGGTGTCTATCTTACTCCTTTTACTTAACAATATCCCTGTGAGGGCTGGGCAGCTTGAGCTCAGGAGTTTGAGACCAGCCTGAGCAAGAGCGAAACCCTGTCTCTCCTAAAAATAGAAAAATTATCCGGGTGCAGTGGCCTGCGCCTGTGGCCCCAGCTACTTGGGAGGCTGAGGCAGGAGGATCACTTGAGCCCAGGAATTTCAGGTTGCAGTGACCTATGATGATGCCACTGCACTCTACCCAGGGCAACAGAGCGAGACTGTCTCAAAAAAAACCAAAACAAAACAAAAAACAATATCTCTGTGAAATTTTCCACATCAGTTCATGCAGAGCTTCCTTATTCCTTTAAGTGGCTGTATAGTACTCTACAATTTATTGAACTGATCCCCTATTAATAGACATTTAGATAGTTCCCAGTCTTCTGCTATTGTTTGTAAACAATGCTGCAATGTACATTCTTGTGCAGACATCATTTTGCATGAATCTACGAGCACATCTATTAGCACCTGGAAGTGGAAGTGCTTGGTCATCGGGCCAGTGCATTTTAAAATTTGAGTTATTTTGCCAAATTCCTCTCCAGGGAGGTCAAAGAAGGTCAATCTTGCACCAGCATTGTTCAGAGTGCATATTCCCCATGATTGTGCTGGACTGTGTTAGCTAACGTTCTGATCTTTGCCAATCTGATATATTCCCCTTGTGCTTTTAATTCGCATTTCTATTCTTAGGAGTATAATCGAGCATCTTTTTGCGTGTTCAAAAGACATTTGGATTCCTTTTCCATAAATAGCCTGTACCTATCCTTTATCCAGTTTTCTACCGGGACTGAGGAGGAATGAAAGGGACTTTTACAGATGCAGCAGAGGGGATAAAACAGAGGCAATAGATCATTGCAGGGCACAGGACAATGGGGCCCGGCACTGAAAAGTGGTCTGAGTAGTTCTACCTGGGCTCCAGGTGCTTGAGATTTCTGACCTGGGCCTCCCCTCCTCCTCCTGCCTAAGCAGCAGCCAGCTCCGGAACCAAGAGGGAGGCTGGAAATTAAACCCTGGGTTTAGAAATGAAGATTTGAGCTTGGAACATAAATTGGCTGAGAAACCACTCGGCCCCTCCTCCAAGCCTGGTTTACTTACCTCCAGGGGGATGGTTTAACTGGGCTGGGGATGGAGGAAAATGAGAGGTAGGAGCTTGTTGCATGACTTAGGAATAGGCTTGGGAGAAAGATGAAGATTGAAACAGGTACATATGGCATAAAATGATGGTCAGAGACCAGTGTCACGAATTTCTCCCTAGGCCAAAACATTCTTTTGCATTGTTCTTTTGTCTTTACTGGCTAGGGATGGGCTGAGTTCAAACCCAAACGGACAGACAGTTCTGTCTAAATCTGTTATTATATTGGAAGGTATGAATGAGTGTGGCTGAAGAGTTGTTTTCAGGATGGAGGAAGGATTAGGGTTGTGCTTTTGGCTTCTCTGCCACCACATGGTTTGCACTCTGGTTTAAGCAGTTATTGGTGACACTTTCTCTATTGTTTCCAGAAGGTGAATGAAGTTGCTTCCAGAGGGTCTGTTAAACCTCATTGTTATATTTCTCTACTCTTCAGGGATTTATTGAACACCTCCTGACAATAATCCCTCAGCTAAGCTCCATGGAAAGTTTTAAGGACATTTAAGAGCTGATCTGTGACTTCCAAGATGGTAGACTTTAGTCAGGGAGGTAGGACTTGGCTGTGCCACAGTGCCCAGATATTTGGTCAAACATTATTCTGGATATTTCTGTGAAGATGTTTTTTGGATGAGATTGACATTTAAATCCATGGACTTTGATTCCATTGAAGGACTTAATAAGGGAAAAAAATCTGTGGACTTTGAGTAAAGCAGATTGCTCTCCATATATGGGTGGGCCTCATCCAATCAGTGGAAGGCCTTTAACAGAGCAAAAACTGACCTCCCTGAGCAAGGAACACTGCCAGTAGACTACCTTTGGACACTCTTCCCTGAGTGTCTAGCTTGCCGGCCTATCCTGCAGAGTTTGGACTTGCACCTCTGCAATCTTGGGAATCAATTCCTTAAAATAAATTTCTCTCTATATTTACACATCCCATTGGTTCTGTTTCTCTGGAGAACCCTGGTTCATGCAACTACTAATGGGTTGCACAATCCTCAAGGTCAGCGGTCCCCAACCTTTTTGGCACCAGGGACTGTTTTCATGGAAGACAATTTAATTTTTCCATGGACCGGAGGGAGGGAGGATGGTTTGGGGATGATTCAAGTGCATTACATTTATTGTGTACTTTATTTTTATTGCATTGTAATATATAATGAAATAATTATACAACTCCCCATAGGTTGGGGACCCCTACTCAAGGTGATATCTGATGTAACATCAGGATGAGAGAGATTCCAACTAAGTGAAGCTTTCAATCAGAGAGACCTTGCACAGGAACTGGACTGGAGACTTGAACAGGATTCCGAAGCAAAGTCAAGTTTGGGTGGAGGAAGGAGGAAGGGACTTACAAGTGGGGAAATATGTTTGTAAGGGCAAATGTATGGAGCTAGACCCGCACAGGAGACCAGTCTTGGGGGTCACAGGTATTCCTAGCACTGGTACCTCCTCCATGGCAGCTGTCACAGTTGCAACTGGACCCTTGCTGGTGGCAGTATGTGTTCCATGCCTGTATCTCTCTCTCTAGACCACATACTGGTATTTTTTGCACGTATGCATTCCCCAGCGCCTACTTAGTTCCATTCTTAGCACAAGTTGGTGTTGAATAAATATTGTGGAATGAATGAATTCACTTTGCCCTCCTGGTGAATTATATAATCTATGGCAGAATTAATTCTCTACCCTGTTATAAAAGGTGTCAAGAAATCGGCAATGATGACTGTAAGAATTGCTTTTTCCTAGTGGGGAGACAATTTTATTTCTTTCTATTCAAAATATGTGCTCATAAATAATTCAGACAACACATAAAAAATATAAAATAGAACATCTGTAGTCCTGTTGCCCAGAGATGAGATGTAAATGAAATAACGTTAAATTGTCATTGACTGTAAAATGTTATTATTGTCACTTTTTTTTCTTGAGACAAAGTCTTGCTCTGTTGCCCTGGGTAGAGTGCAGTGGCATCAGCCTAGCTCACAGCAACCTCAAATCCCTGGGCTCGAGTGATCCTCGTGCCTCAGCCTCCCCAGTAGCTGGAACCTCAGGCACACGCCACCATGCCCAGCTAATTTTTTTCTGTTTTTAGCAGAGATGGGTCTCGCTTATGCTCAGGCTGGTCTCAAACTCCTGACCTTAAGCGATCCTCCTGCCTTGGCCTCCCACAGTGCTGGGATTACAGGCGTGAGACACCGCGCCCGGCCTATTGTCACGTTTTCAGACCTTTCCTTGTTTTTGAACCAAGACTCTCATATTTATGGAGCACTTGCTGTGTGTCCAATGTGTAGAGTCTGAAACACAAAGGTAAACAAAACAGTCAGAGGGCATTCTTCTTTGTCTTCTGAGAAAGTTTGTCTCTAACTTCATTAGAGAAAGTTTTACAGACTCTGGTGTTTCTGGGTCATTTCTTGGCTGCTGGATATACACTCTCATTGTTGCTGTGCTTCAAAGCACATTTTTCTTCACCCAAGCCGTGGTAAATAAACCTCTCGAAACATTTCTCCAAAGCCATTTCCATTTTATAGAAATGGTTTGTTAAATTTTGAAGGGTTCTTGTCATTGCTTCCCTTAGACCTTTCTGGAAACTCCGCCTCCGTAGTTTAATGATTTTTCTAAATTGTTGTTGTGTCTAAAGATCACATTCTTTTACTGGGAAGCAACTATTCACACTGACAGGCAAACTGGCTTAGTTTTATTACTCTTCACAAATAAAAAGAAGCATTGCTATTAGTAAGTAGAAAGGAATATTTAACACCATTTTCCTTGTTTATGTGTGGATTTTTTAAAATGTTACAATTTTTGAGCACATAAATAATACATAAAACATACGCTTATTTGAAAATGTTTAAACAATTGTGTAAAGGAAGCGCTTCATCCAACAGGTCTTGATCTGGCCTTTTTTTTTTTGCATTCTCAAGTTGTTCTTACAGGATCTCATAGGGTTGTTCATAGGGTCTAGGCCTGAAGCTTAATCTGCTTGCACCTGGGGAAAACTTGTTATGATTTTCCAAAGTTCCTCTGTTTCCCAGATTCATTTTCTTTAAAACCTGTGGGTTACCCATCCAGCTATCCTGTGTTGCTGATTGGCCACAGCATACCAAGCTCTGCTCATGACCTGAGCAAGCAGTTTTCACCCTCAAGGGTTCTATAACTTCTCTACCCTCTGGGAAAAGCCTCATGGCCTAGAGACTGCTCCAGGCGCCAACGTAGGCTGGTAAAGGCACATTTTGAAAGTTGGGAAAAGCATTCACTGGCTGCCAGCTCACTGTGCATGCAAATAACAAGGCCGAGTCGTACTTGTGCTGGACTCAGTCACCAACTTCATGTGGTAGAGGAGGCAGTGATTTAGTTCTTTCTCTTTTTTCTTTCCTTTCTTGTTAACATAAAGGGCAGAACCAGATTTGGAGGTTAGAATCTTTAAAAATTCATTGTTTTCTCTCTAATTACAAAAGCAATTTATACGTACTCTATCAAAGTAGGAAAAAACAGAAGCCATAGAAGAAAATAAAAATCTCACAAATGGGTGGAACTTTTTTTTTTCAAGAGACAGGGTATTGTTCCAGGCTGGTGGAGCACAGTGCCATGATTACAGCTCATTTGTTCCAGGCTGGTGGAGCACAGTGCCATGATTATAGCTCACTACAGCCTTCAACTCCTGGGCTCAAGTGATCTTCCTGCCTCAGCTTCCCAAGTAGCTGGGACAACAGGTGTGCACCACCACATCCAGCTGATTTTTATATATTATTTTTTAGAGATGGGGTCTCACTATGTTACCCAGGCAGTATTGAACTCCTGGACTCAAGCAATCCTCTGGTGGGAACTTTTAAGGAGATAGGGTTAAGTTTGACATCAGGAAGAACTTGCTGACAATTAGGAGGGAGCTCCTGGTCACTGGTGGTATTAGCAGATCAGAGGACTGGATGATCAGCCTCTCTAATGATTTCTGGCTCCAATTTTTGTGACAGGGGCAGCCTGTCCTCAGCCTGCTGGGTTCCAAACAGCATGCGCCTCCCCCTGGCCACCGCCACCACCACAGAGCAAGGGCGGGCAAAGTGAAGCAGGGCTCTGCAGAGTGGCATTTGCAGAAGAAGGTTGTAGATCCCAGGGAGGGAATTATTTCTTTGTTCATTCATTCATTTATCCACTCAATCTTTAAATCTTTAAATATTTATCAAGTGCCTACTATGGGCTGGACACCACACCAAGCTCTGGGGATGTTCTGTGAACAACACAAACCCTAGACCAAGTTCCTACAGGGACATTAAAATTGTACAGGTAAAAATTTAATCACACGCATTAACACCAAGAAGGAGCAGCGTAAGATGCCTTGAGAAATTAATCAGGGAGGGAACTATCCTAGCCAGGAAGTCACTCATATGCTGAGCCTTGTCAGATGAAAAGGAGTAAGCCGGGCCAGAGAGTGTGGGGAGAAACCACTCCACAGCATGTGGAGGGTCTGTGTTAAGGAACCTTCGGGAAGGAGATGAGGCCGCGAAGTGGGGCTCTGGCTGATAATGTAGGCTGGGCGGAGCAGGTAGGGCCAGGGAAGCCTCCGGAGGGGCGTGAGAATTTTATCCCAAGGGTAACGGGGATCATTTGCAGAATTTCAAGCAGAGGAGTGACATGAATAGTTTTGTGTTTTTAGGAAATCATTTGGCTGCTATACGGAGAATGCCTTGCAGGAGGGTATGACTGGAAACAGATTCGGGTCCCTGTGTAAGTTTAGAGGCCAGATAAGAGGCCGCCACACGTGTTTAAGTGACAGATGGGATTAGAATAAGGATAATAGTAACGAAAAGTAGGTGTGATAGACCGTGCGAGTAGGTGCCAGGCGCTGCCCTCGGCATTTCACCTGCACGATCTAGTCAGTCCTCACAAACACCTAGGAAATGGTGCCATTAGGATTGCTGGTGTATAGAGAACACTGAGGCTCAGAGAAGTTAAGAAACTTGCCCAAGGTCATACAATTGGTAGATGGAGAGCCAGGATTTGAACTCCGGGGCTTAGTTACCACTTATAACAGCACCCCCGCCCCGGGCTCACCTATACTGGAGAGAACTGGATAGACTCAAAACATCCTTCAGAGTAAGAGGCAACAGAACTTGGTGATAGATTGGGAGTTTCTCCCATGAGCCCAGCTAGATGATTAGTTCCACTTGTTCTCACTGGGGCAGCGAACTCAAAATGAAAAATGGTTGTAGGTGTAGCTTAATGAGAGAGAAGTTGCAGATCAATTAATTTACACGAAGGTAATGATAATAACAGAAAACACTTACACAGAGCTTTCTATGCACATAAAGCTCTTCTAAGAGCTTAACCTCTAGAGGATTCACTTAATCCTCACAAGAATTCTAAGAAGGAGGTGCTGTTGTTATCCCTATTTCACAGATGAGGAAACTGAGGTGACGAGAGCTCGAGGAACTTGCCCAAGGTCACACAGTAGAAAGTGTCAGAGGGAGGACGTAAGTCCGGGCCACCCAGCTTCCAGGGGCTTCTGCAATGTCATGGTCCCCCTACCTAGGCCAGGCCTCACCAGAGCAACTCATCTCTCTGAGTAAAAGCCCAGGAGCTTGTTTTTGCTTCTGAAGTCACTCTATAAATGTGGTCACTGAGACATAAAATTGGCCTAGGACATTTAAATAACAAAGCCTGCAGCCTGGCGTATTCAGACCTCACTGCCCTGTGTAGAGATCCCCAGCTCGCTGTAAGC
>RJWJ010038546.1:0-14860 GCA_004363605.1 Indri indri
ATAATCCTGCTAGTTTCCAAAATCTATATTACTGAGTTGGGACGATAGCTGTACAACTTTGACTTCATTTGGGGGTTGGCTTCCGTTCAAAGCTCCTCCCCATCCCCTGCAAGTGCCAGTCAGCACTACATGTGATAGGGAGCCCAATCTGCCTCTGCTGCTAGTTTTGTGTCCCTGGAAAATTCACCTGACCTCCATGGCCCTCAGTGTTCTGGTTGTAAAATCAAGAGATGAAGCTTGATGAGTTTTGAAGTAACTTCTACCTCTTTATAAGAAAGACAAACCTTGGTAAGTCTGACACAGAGTATGCTTGTGAGAGCACGTGTGTGTTCTCTTTATTCAACTTCTTCAGTCCTGTGCATCTTTAATGTAGGAAATTAAACCTCATGCATTTCTTTCTCTTTTGAGGAATCGAAGCAAATAAATAATCAGTGAGGCATTTGCAATTATGAGCCCCTCTGGCATTTGAGATGTTTCCTAACGTACACACGTATGTTTGGCCCCTCCCGTTTCAGCCTTTTGCCCATCTCTAGACTTGCCTCTTCCAGGCCATTAAGTTCTGCAGAGCCCCTTTGGCAGACCCTCTCTCAGGCCAACCTACTAGGGAAATGCTCCCAAATTAAAACTGAACAACCCTCCCATGCTCTTAAAGATAGTTTTAGCAAAGGGGGAGAGTCATCTGATTTCCTGTTCAAAAATATTCTGTACAAAGGTGTCCCTGACTGATAGACTGAACTACTTCAACTCTCTTCACATTTCGAAATAGGACTGTTAACACCAGCGACTGCTTATCAAGAGTGTGACAATTAGAAATATGTGGGAGCAGATCTCGTCGCCTAGGCAGGGCTATCTGCCTCCAAAGTGCATCTTAAGAGCAGAAGTCTGTGCCTGGACACCCTGTTTCTAAAATCTTACAGATCCCCATTATTGAATCTTCCTTTAGCACCATAAGAAAGGGACACTATACATGGGAGAGAGGAATGCAAATCCCTGCAGTCTGTAGCACCGGGGGTCGGGGAGAGGAGTGTGGGGATCATTAAATGTAGTTGACTGCCTGCCTGTCAACCTTTGGAGGGAAGGGCAGCCAGGGACATAGCTACAGTCACTCTCTTCTGGAATAGACCTGGTGAACAGCCACTGAAACAACAAAGTTGCTGTTCCCCACGTTCAGTACTCAGTGACCGATACGAGATTTCTTTTGAAATTTCAAAGGATATCCACTGTTCTAGGACTTGAACAACACTTGGCCTGTCTTGTCCAATACAGTGGTCGCTAGCTACATGAGGCAGTTATACACTTGAAATGTAGCTTGTCCAAACGGAAATACGCTGCAAGTGTGAAATACACACCAGATGTCAAAAGCTTGGTGCAAAAAAGAAAGGAAAAGAAAAGAATGCAAAATGTCTTATTAATAAATGTTTATATTGCTTATACCTTAACATGAGATTTTAGATATATTAAATAAAATCCATTATTAAATTAATTTTACCTATTTTTTTTCCTTTTTGAAATGTGTCTAATAGAAAATTTAAAATTGCACATGTGGCTCACATCTTACTTAGGACAGCACTGCCCTAAACTAAAGAAATTAAATGTCTGTATCATGCTAGCCAAGGCAAGAAAGTCAAGTATGTAAGTAAAACACATGGGAAGAGCTATAGGAAGTTATACAGTTTAAATCTCTTCACAATTTACCAATTTATTTGTTAAATATGTTTGTTACATCTTAAAGAGAGACTCGTGTCTTGAATGGTAGGGAAAATAATCAAAGTGGACTTTGAATTTACTGACATTTGGGTGATCCATTTATTCTGGGAACTTAGGAAAAAAACCTTAAATGTTACAGAATTTAGGGATCTTTAAGTTAGAATCAGAGATTTGTCCATTCCATAACTAATCTATTACTTCAAATTGAGTAAATCTATGGTTAGATTGTCACAACATTTGTGTTATACTTAACAGTTTTCAGAGTACTATTATTTGCTTATACTATAAACTCTTAGAATGTGTTACAGATTCTGTTCCAAATAACTATTACTGTGATCATTCATTTAATAGGATATTAAAATAATTCTTGGAATATATTATCTTTAGCACATTATCCCAAAAAGTTACTTTTGAATTTGCAGAATGCAAACAAAAGGAAGTTTATAAAATGGGCAGCAATAATAGTCCTCTGGTATAAAAACACAAATATTTTAACAAAAGATGTGTGATGATATTTTATCTAAACATACTCTGTGTGATCTTTTAGAACACTGACTTGGTTCATAGCAGGGGACTTCGTTTTATGGTTATTTTGTGAAGTAGATTTTTTAAATCTCATTTTAGAGTACAAAATTAACCTTTGCTTGGTATAAGAGAGAATATCTAATTATACATTTTACAGCATTGTATAGAACCTAGAAATTTACTTCCCAATTACCTTGATCTAAAAGAAAGAGTCTAGCTTTCTTTTCAAAAACTCTTTGCTTTTATTTATTTTGTTCCCTTTCCTACTTGAAAAATCTATCACTAATAAATCCATGGATGGACATCTTCAGTCATACAAATCCTATACCTTAAAGATAAGAAAGATTCAAGACCCATAAAGTCAGTCATCAGCTAAAGATTTTTCTAACAGGAGGAGGGATAAATGATGTATTTGGCAGGTAGAGTGTATATATTTAGTGGCATGTTTAGCAAGAAAGCAATCATCTGATAATTTATATTTCTAAACTGTGTCCTTCTGCTTGATGTGAAAACCAGTGATTTTTATACCAAAGCTATAAAATTTATTCTACCATTCTTGAAAAATAGGAATGAGAACATTTCATGAAGTATTTTTTCTATGGGGTGTAGGTAGTAACACTCTCTCAAAATCTGAAAAATGTAAATAAACAGCTCTTTTTAAAACTAAAGCTTTATCAGCCAAAAATAAAGTTTTGTGTATTTTTTTTTGTTTAATTTAGTCTTCAAGTTCTGCCTATTAAAAAACACAGTTGCAGTAAACAATTATTTTGCTGATACTTCAAGTTTTATGCATAAGCTGGGAATCAGTGATTTATGTCTTAATGTTTACATAAATCAGGAGAGTAGAAGTCTAATAGTCCAATAAGAATTAGAAATGAGTAATTAATTTTCAACAGAATTAAGGCAAATAGCCCCTTTTCCATATATTATGGTCATGTTTATGTACCGAGAAAATAATTTTTCTCCTAATGCTTCAGACAGAGTAGTAAAGCCAGCAATATAATGTGCTATGTATCTTTGACTTCTTTTAGAAAGAATATCTTATTGCTGGCATGTTTTTCTTTTGCCTTCAGCCCCATGTATAGACTTGCTGTCTTCTTCCATGGTATACAGAAGTACTAAAGCCATAAAATAACCTAGGCATGATTTTGATAACAGTAGGAAAAGTTTGTTTTTCTGCTGTCACCATTCATGCATCTATTCATTAATTCTAAAAATATTTCTCAAAAATCTTCTTTGTACCAGAAACTCTGAAAGGAATTATAGATGCAGACATAAATAATATCAAATTGGTATGGTGGTATGCAGAAATAAAAATGTAAATAGTTAGCTACAATGTTATATATTATAGTTGATCCCATCATACATGCACATATAGAGAAAACCCACCACTGTGAAGGCTTTCTCAGAATGAGACTTGGCCAGAGAAGAAGATAGAGAGGCAATTGGACTGGTCGAATGGGGAGGAGAAAGTGTTCGAGACAAAAGACTGCCGGATCTTCAAATGTGTGTATGAAAGGATGAAAGGTGAATGATCAAAGAGGTTATAATTCTTCATTCTCTATTTGTTTGGCATACAAAATGTTGCCTTCCCCATTTAATTAGTACTTCTATAATTATTATTGATTATCAACAAAATTATTGTTAAATATTAATTCTATACTCTTCATAGTGACAGGACTGTCTGTATTTTATGCTTACTTAATATCCTTGCCATGTGATTGACAGATCCTTATGACGTTTTGGATTTCCTTCAAATCTGGGTATTGAACAGAAATCTGAATGTTGACAATATTTAGTAGCAGAAGTTATCATCACCACTTAGCTAATGAGTGAGTGCTCTAGTTTCTCAACTCAAAAAATATTCTCAATCTTTAAACACCGAGCTACGTTTTGTGGTCAGTACCACAGTGATACAGTGAAGAACTACCTTAAATGTGACTCGTGGTCCATGCCCACTGTTTTTCTGCCTCTACACCATCCTGGGGTGGAAAATTTTGCCTTGGACTTAGCACAAGTTAGAGCTGGACGTTTCCTTTTCTGGGAAGACTCACAACTTGCACAGATATGACAAGATTATTGTGGGAAAAGTAAAATAGTGAGAAAATAGCAATCCCAAGAAAATGTGTCATAAAGGATCCTAGAAACCTACCTTCGACCTGCTGAAAAGGTGGAGATTACTTAGATGCTATTTACTTAGAGGAAGAAAGAAAGGGAAACTTCCTTGCCACTCTTTAGCTTTTTTTACTTTCAACTAACTGAAGAAATGATTAACTGGAAATTAAGATTTTTGATTTAAATGATATTTTTAGACCATTACTCGCCATTCTTAAATTCTCGATGTATATATAAAAATATTCCCTGTGACTTTTGAATTCCTTTGGGATCAGAGAATGAGATACCTACAGATGTGTCCAGAATACATAGCATGGTCTGAATTTAGTAAAGGAAGAAAAGTTCACACTGTCTTCAGCTTTCAGCAATGTTTTGGGTAAAGTAAAATTATCCTGATGAAAACATAAGTAAATATTTTGACTGCGTTTCACATATGTATGATGCACCAAAAATTGCATTATAAATGTTTGGAGGCGGTTAAATAGTTACTCACAGTTGGCAATAATATGTCTAGATGATGGGAAGCAGATAGGTTCTGCTTGCTATCAAATGGACTTTCCGCTACTAGAGAATTTAAAAAGAAATTCTTGAGCATTTGTAAATATCCTCATAGCTTTTATTTATTTCCCCTGAAAGTATAGGTACAAAAAAATGGGCATTCTGTGTGATTGTGATTATTTTTATTATTGCTAAGATTGTGATTCTATTTGCTATCAAGGATGGACACTTCTCTGTTTGAACTGAGAAATACAAGCCCTGTTCTAGAACAGAGAGAGTGCTGGCATCAGAGGCTGAGGACATGAGGACTGCTCTCTTTGCTCCTCCCCCAGTCAATACAGATCAGGAGACGCAGACCAAAGACAGGGATGATGAGAAGAGTTCAAGATGAAAAGGCTCAGTTCCTTCAGTTCTGGGACCTAAAGCTCTGGTGTTCACTATCTTTTACAATGTCTTAAATGCAAAGGAAAGATTAAGACAAATCAATTAGCCATAATTTTGCATGAATTCTTTCATCTCCTAATCAGACCATTTCTAGCTAATGTAAAGAGTTCTAGAGGGATAGACTTGGTTCCGCTGCTGGGAAAATAGATACGCAATTTGGGGTGTCCCAGGGTAGCAAGAGAATTAAGAGTCATTGGATTACCATCCATGGGACTGCCTGAATCCTATTGTAGTAGTCATGGTAGTGGGGGGAGGAGTTGGAGTAGATATTAGTACTGGCATAGGGAACTTAACAGAATTTGAACTCTTTCTATATAGTCGACTTTTAGAATTTGCCTTAGACTTTTAATCAGATTATATATGCATAACTAACTGCTAAACACTCTGTTCATATCTTGTGATATTTAAAGATAATTATTGAAAGCCTTTTAGAAATAGTCCCTAAATTACAAACAGATTGCATTACAGAAGCTTATAACTTGATGAAACGGAGTTGAAGGATATATTTACTTTTTGGAACAGAGTGATACCAAGTATTGAAAATTCTCATTCAAAACATATACATTGCTTTAATCTATCTGTATATGTTCTCTGGTATACATTCAAAATAAGAGAATAAAACTTTGAATTTAATTTTTAAAGTGTTTCAATTTTATGTGAGTAGTGAACAATACTCATCTTCTCTACACTGTTATAAAAAGATGCATAGCTCTTATATGTGCATTTTAACACCAATACTTTCTTGCATAAGAATCCATTGTTTGTATTTTCTTCCCAATGTTTGGATATCATTAATAGTATTATATTCAAGGAGAAAGTTCCTTAATGCTGGTTTGTCCTTTCTTTAAATATGTTTTTCATTAGACATGCATAATTCTGTTTTCACAAAAAAACAAGATGAAGAAAGACTGTCATTGTTATCTTCTTTTAAAGCAATATCAGTACTCTGGTTAATCTTCGGATCATATAAATCTTTCACCATTTAAAAGCAATATCAAGAGGATTAAAGAGTACTAAAGACCATGCTTGCGACTTTCAGGTCTTGCCCCTCTTTCCTCAGTTCTTGTGGAATTGAAATGCATTACTCTGAAATGTATTATATTTCCTTGGCAACTATTTGAAATCCTCTGTGCCTTTCTGCTCCTTGTAAAGACATACTTTCTAAAAAAACACCTTGATTTTTTATGCCTTCTACACACTGACTTCCAACCTGGACTGAAGCAGCCTTCTCAGCCTACACTCAAGCAAATGCAGTGGATTTCTTAGGAAGCTTCCTGGGCTATTTCACATTGTGTTAAGAAGAGGGAGAAGGAGCTAATTATGTAATTCTGGAAATAGGCACAATAATACAAAGCATTCTTCTTATTGTTGAGGTTACTGACTTTAACCAGGCTTTTCTGTGGAATTTACATGAGCAGTTAATGCCTGACTAAGTGGACTCATAAGCCTTTTGCTATGTTCAGCAGTTAATTCAATTGAGTAAATAGTCACTTATACCTCAGTGCCAGGCACTGGTGCTAGGGATCAAGTGATGAGAAATGACAGACCCTTCTTAAATATCTCACTATAATCCAAAAGCACAATGCAGGAGATGTGGGGGATGGGTGCAATTGTAGTTACACGTTCAAGGTTCAAAACCAGTGCTGAGAATAGGAACAGTCAACTCTGGGAGTGCCCGGGGAATTTGAAGCTAAGTTGGAAGACCAGTAGGAACTCACCATGATAAAATTGGAGATGGATAGTTCCAGGCAAAAGTATTAGTACAGCATACACAAATCTATAAAGGTTAAGGAAGGCCCAGGCATGGCTAGAGCACGCTGAGTGGTGTATATGCCTGGAGTATAACTACGCAAGGCTGGGGGAAAGGAGGAGGATGGTAAAGGAGCTAGAGCCCTGTAGGCCTTACATAAACCTGGGCCTATTTCCTGGGAACTATGAAATGACAGTTTAGATTTTTAAATGAGAAAGATGCAGGTAAATACACATGTCACAAGGCCCACCTTGCCAGCAGTATGGTGCATGAGTCAGAAGGAGAAGAACTCGAGACTGATAAATTTGGGCAGAAAATAGGTTAATTCTCTTAGTTGAGGCCTGAAATAATGACATATGATTTTTTTAAATTTTTATATAGGAGGTTTATTTCTCTTTGTTAATTAAATAAAGAGTATATATATTTATTGTGTACAACATGATGTTTGGAAATGGCTAAATCCAGCTCATTAAAATTTGCATTATCTCACATCCTTATCATTTTTTGTGCTGAGAAGTGAGATCATGCAGTAATTGTCTTTCCGTGCCTGGCTTATTTCACTTAACATGATGTCCTTCGGGTTCATCCATGTGGTCTCAAATGGCAGAAATTCCTTCTTTTTTAAGGTTTAATAACATTCCACTGTGTATGTATACCACATTTTCTTTACCCGTTGATACATCAGTGGACACTTAGGTTAATTATATATATTTTGGCTATTGTGAATAGTGCTGCAAATAAGCACGGGAGTGCAGAGATCTCTGACATACTGATTTCATCTCTTTTTGATATATACCCAATGGTGGAATTGCTGGACATACGGTAGTTCTATTTTTAATTTTTTGAGGACCCTCCATACTATTTTCCATAATGTCTGTACTAATATACATCCCCACTTAGCTGATGTTGTATTATGATGATACAGCATGATAACTAAGGATGGTAGTGAGATGAAATAAGGAGATGAATACAGCAGAAAATTAAGAGGCTGACTTGATAAGATTGGTAACAGATTGGAGCTAGATAATCTTCATTGCGCTTGATGTACCAGCAAAATAGAAAGAGACTTATATTTTAACAACTTTATTGAAGTAAAATTGACATACAATTAACTGCACATATTGAAAGCGGGCACTTTGGTAAGTTTTTGTAATATGTATGTATGTAAATGAGATAATACAATATGTGCTTTTTATTTCCTCTGGCTTCTTCTATTCGGCATAATTATTTTTTGTATTTAACCAAGTATGTGTATGTCAGTACAATAGTTCATTCCTTTTTATTGCTGGTTAATCTTCCATGATCTGAATATGCTATATTTTGCTTATCCATTGATGGGTTCATGGATATTTGTGTTGTTCTATTTGTGACCAAGCTTTTGTATGAACATATGGTTTCTTTTCTTTTGGATAAATGCCAAGGATTAGAATAATTATATCATGTGTAGATGTATGTTTAATTTTTACGAAAGCAAAAACTGCAAATTTTTTTTAAAATCGCTGACAATTTACATGTTGATGGGCAATATATGAGCGTTTCAGTTTCTTCAAATCCGCACCAACATATGTTTTGGTTAGTCTTTCTAATTTTAGCTATTCTAATAGGTCTGTAGTGGTATCTAATTGTGGTTTGATTTGCATTTCCATCATGTCTAATGGTGCTGAACATCTTTTCATGTGCTTATTTGCCATCTATATATCTTTTGCTCATATCTGTTCAAATCTTGGCTCTCATTTTTTTATTTGTTTTTTGTTTTCTTGCTATTGTGTTTGGATAATTATATTATACATGCTCAGGGAGAAGTCGAATTATACAATATAGCCATTTTTTTTGTTTTGTTTTGTTTTTTTTTGGTTTTTTGATGCCAGGGTCTCTCTAAATCTTAACTTAGGCCACGAGAGGATGGAAAAGAGCTCATGTTTCATTGAGGTAGTTTTTGTGCCACTAATCAATATCATGCATACAGATGGGTAGGCAGTGTTATGGTCCAAAATGTTACTCAAATTGTAAACTTACTAGGTTTTAGCTATGTGACTTTCAAGTGGTAATTTTTCCAATAGAAAAAAATATGCTGATAATTTAACCTCAGGAATATCATCAAACTAAGCAAAACAATAGTAGTCAAAGTTATTCTTATGTTGGAGATTCCTAGAACATGCAAGTACCATGTCTTGGATGTCTTCTCTCTGATAATTCATATCCATGTATGTTCCCCTACGTCCTTGGAGTTCTTCGCTAAGAATACAGTACTGGACCAGATCAAAGTTTTATGTCCCACATTTGTCCAGCCACCAGAGTTTTATTTTTTTCTCATTCCATTGCATAAAAGCCATATCTCCACTAGATGACAATTATGTATTAGTTGTTTAATTACTTGCTTGTCTAAGCAATGTAATGTTTTACGGAAGTTAAAATATACAAGTCTCCAGAAAAAGCTCTCAGGAAGATTTAATTGTAGCAGAACACTAATGTGGTGGATGGTTTTAGGTATATGACTTTTTTCAGGCAATCTTAAAATTGTATTATGTGAATAGCTGACTTCCTATGTGTAGAGTCCCTTTAGTTCATACTTTATTGATACTTTACTCTTCTTTGCTCCTTCTTATTCATTGCTATTTATCATCAATCCTTGTGAAACAATAAGAAAATTGAAAAACAGAATATAGTCAGGAGGAGGAGGAAAACTGAACAGAGTTTGAAAGACAGGGATCTAAGGCCGTAATTCACCACTGTGATATATTTTTAATTCGTCTAGAATATTGATTTGGGCTAACAGTCATATATAATAAAACAGAGTTTATAAAATAAAGTTATATGGATTTTTTAAATTATTTATGGACTTGACATATATTTGGAGCATTTGAAATAGCAATTTTTATGTAAACTACAGAATCAAAAGCTATATGCTACATAACTACTAGAAAATGAGTCATTATGAATGTTAGGGTTTGAATTGTTTCCTCCAAAAAGATATGCTAATGTTCTAATCCCCAGAAACTCAGAATGTGACCTTGTCTGGAAATAAGATCATTGCACATGAAATTTGTAAAGATGAGGCCATACTGGAGTAGGCTGGGCCCTTGCTCCAGTGTGACTGGTGTCCTTGTGAAGAGAGAGATGATGTGAAGGAGACACACAGGGAGAAGACAGTGTGATGAGAGGCAGAGACTCGAATGATGCAGCTTCAAGCCAGGCAATGCCTAGACGTGACGGCCACTTATAGGCAGGTAGGAAGAGGCAAGGAAGCATTCTACCTGCTCTTGGAGGGAGCAAGGCCTTGCCAACACCTTGATTTTGAACTTCAAGTTTTCAGAACTGTGAGAAAAGGTTTTTTGTTGTTTTAAACCCCCAAGTTTATGGTACTTTGTTATGGCAGCCCTTAGGAAACTAACACAATGAGCAAATACATTTTAATAAACTCTCAGACGTCATATAAAGACAGTTTATATATAACTAATTTCCTATGTACAATAGCTTATTCTTTATTTTGAAGTCCTCCTTCCCCCATGACTCTTGATCTGTTTTTACACACTGGGATGTGCATTCGCTTAGGAAGCTGACGTGAAGGACACATAGACCAGGATGTGAACAAGCAAACCCTGCACTCATGGCAGCTGGAAATCCTGAAAATGATGATAAAGGAGAGGAAATAATACATCTCTCATTTTTAGTAACATAACTTGGGCTATTTAAGAAAATAGGAGAGAGGGAAGCCTGTTATTCAGTACTCCTTGTGAGAAACAGAGAAGCGCGGTTAGAGGTATGCTAGCAGAGGGGATGGAGAGATGGTCCGGCATGGGAGAAACACCACAGAGGTCTGATCAGTGGGCATCCGTGATGACTGGATGAGTGAGAAAAGGAGAAAGAATTAAAATGATGCCAAAGAATAATTTCCTTTGAACAGACACTTCATTCCTTATTCCTCTCTGCTCTGTGAAAGTAATGTCGAAGACTGGCAGAGTTATAGGGATCTATTTTCTCCTTTTGGCTCCTTTATGTGTTGTTTTTGTTCAGTTGCCCCCTCTGTGGCCAGACACGTTGGAGCAGATAGCACAAGCGGGGGGATCAGTTACTGTGTGGGTTCCGCTGTTTCCAAAACACATAATTTTTTCTCTCTCCATCATAGACTAATTTCATTCCAACTTCCATGAACAGATAGTTAACAACTAAGGATTATTATTATTTTTTTATCCAGAAAATTTGTCAGCAAAGATAGTCTGCAGAGCGGTTGTCAGAGAGGCCAAAAAGAGTTTGGTGGAAGGAAAATAGATTGAAAGATCACAAAAGGAAGTGATCTTATTCTTGAACCTGAGAATAGAATTTAAAAATCATCTGTTTAGAAGATTTAACGAATTTGAAACACATATAACCCTTCACTTACATCACTGATATCTATGGCAGGGTAGAGGAGGGACTCTATTCTGTGATATAAACTTCTGATTCTGGGAAGAAGGTATAAAATAAGTCTTTTATTTTGTAAGGTCTTGTACAATTTAATTTTCTCAGACACAACATGTCTTGATATTATGTGAAAAAGAATAGGGAAAGGAAAAGAAGAGTGACTATATCGTTTTATCTCAGAAGAACAATGAATATTCATTCCCATTCCGTCTCTCTCTCCTTTCTGGATTTTTGCCCTAATGGGAGATAGCAGAGTCCAGGCTTCAGTAGGAGTCTGTCCAGGAGATTTGACCAAGAGTAGAGCACCCTCTCTAAACATGCAGAAAACAGTGGCTCATCAGGGATGGGAACAAGCTCCATTCATGGATCTGGATCAAACTTTGCTCTTAGTTTTCCATCTACCATTTTCATCTATTATTCACCTACGTGATTCAACAGTCAAATGGTGGTTTCCTCAATATTATGTAATTTTCTGCCTCCACCCCTCTATTCATTTTTTTAAAAAGCATCTAGGTAGCTACCTAGAAATGACTGGCATTTTTTTCATCTATTTTTCACAATAGTTTGAAACAATTCTTCATATGCACCCTGAGGGGGGTATTGGTGAATAGATGCAGACTTTGTGCCAACTGCTGCCCTTTGAGATTTTCAAAGAATGTTCTTTATTGACTCTACCTTCCTACCGCCTAAACTGGGTTTTGTCTGTTTGCTTTTTTGTTTATCAAGTTCCACGGTTGAATGCATTCAGTGTTGAGGTTATCATCCCCCACTTTATTTCCTTTCCCTCTGCCATTTTCAACTTCCCATTGCTGCCCACTCATTCCAGCTCAGCTGCCAAACCTAATTTGAATTTAGGCCCAGGAATAGTTTAAGAAGTTTCATCCTGTCCCTGCCTCACCAATACCATCATAAGGAGTTTAGTTATCATCTTCCCTTCTGGTTTTGAGAGGTCAGATGTCATGCTTCAGTGATATGCATTGATCTATTCCTTGAATCCCAAGTCTGAATTTAACATGTGTGTTCAAGAAAACCAATTAGGTGATTTGATGACTGGGTATGAGATTTTCGAACTTAATAGAGCCAGGGAGCTTGTTGGACAAGACAGTCTGCAGAGGAAAGAATCTAAAGTTTATCAATTAGTCTTCTTGATTATTCTCAAGCTTTTTAGGCCAATGTATTCTCAGCTTTGATTAAATCTTTATTAATGTTTTACCTTTTAACAAGGCTGATGAAAACTCAATTAGCTAGCTAGTTATTTTATTGGTATTCTCTTATGCTTGAATTATTATTATCCTCTGAATGCAATTTCCTTGCAGAAATCTTTTTAAACTAAGTGCCCATTTTGTGACATTATATTAATTAAAGTTAGGTTATATAGTAGGTAAAAAAATATATAAATAGGCAGAACAGCAAAACCTTTAATATGCTGAAAGTGAATACACATTATATATTTGTGTATATGTCTATAAGTGATTGTATCTGAATATGGACAAACATATGTGTATGTGCATATCGTTGTATGTGTAAGAATATGTGTATATCTGCAAAAATGGTACTTTCTAACATTTATTGAACATATACTATGACCTAGGAACTGCTGTATTTTTCATACATTACTTCATTTAGTTTTATAGTAACCCTATGAAATAAGTATTTCTATTATCCTCATTTTACAAATTCGGAAAAAGACACACTGAGAATTTAATAATTTATTAACATTCACACAATCAGGAAGCAACAAATCCAGGATCCGAATCCTGATGGGCTCTTTCCAAAACTTATGTGCTTTTAATCCTTATGATATCCAAATGTATAAATAAGGCACGATAGATTTGCCATATCAGTTTAGAGTCATGATGATGGCAATAGGGTAAGTCTGTGAGAAACTATGTATACACATTTTTCTCCTATTTTCCCCAAGCCTCTTTATCATCTATTCATGTTTCTCATGTCCACTGAATTCCAGTGAGTTTCACACTGGTCTTGGTCCCTTTCTGGCATTCATGCTTAATGGTGAATTAGCCAGCTCTCATCCTCTGGCTGCAATCACACTGTGTTCAACTTTTTCACCTGCTCAAGGGTTCAGTGATTTGTTGTGAATTATTCTTGATTTTTTTTTTTTTTTGCTTATTCCTGTAATTATATATTATGCTAATCTGTACCATAAAATATCTGCTTGATGTGTGACTTCTGTACAAATCCTTTTAAAGGCATCTTTACTGAGCTAAATTTGCTTGTTGGTAGCCTCAATAAGAGGGCTAATTTTAAATGAGGAAAGCAAAAAAATAGGAAAATAGAAAAAATTAGAAAAACTGGAAGACTATTTCACATTACTCAAAAGCCTTTAAATAAGGCAATGCTTCTTAAAAGTTGGTCCCTGGATCAGAGTCACTTTGGGAACTTGGAACTTGGTAGAAATGCAAAGTTTAGGTCCCTACTTTGGACCTACTGAGTCAGACACTCTGAGGGTGGAGCTCAGGAAGATGTGTTTTAACAAGCCTCCAGGTAATCCTGCCACTTGCTCTACTTTGAGAACCACCACTCTGTGGCCCGTCCCTATCATTCCAGTACTCATGCACACCTGCACACTCACATGCACACATGTGCACACACAAACACCCACTCCCAGGGTTTCATGGTCAGCTGTTTCTTGCTTACTTTATAAGCTTTCGAATGTATATTTACATTGAATTATAAAACTATTTTTTAAATGTTTATCAGATACAGTGGAGTTGTAGATAATTTCATTAGACATCAAATACTTTAAAACAGTGCTTATTAAATTTTAACATTCATAGCAGTCATGGTATGCAGATTCTTATTCAGCAGGTTTCAAGTGGAGCCCGATAATCTGAATCTCTAATGATTTAGGTTATTAAGTATGAAATGTCCGATTTCCTTAAGTACTAAGCTTGACAGTTGACATCTCTGACATTTCACTTTACATTTTTTGTTTTATTTTTATTGTGAAGGTACATCCTCATTCTTTCAAAAGCGCAGTTAGGCTTGTGATTATCCTCCAAACTTTTTAGAGCAATTTTTGTGAAACCATGGATAAGTCAAAAATTCATATTATTTTCGAATATAAGTTCTGTCGTGGAAAAAATGAAGTGCAGACAGCTCAAAATATCAATGCAGTATTTGGGAAGGATGTGGCTAATGAAGGCACAGTACGTCTATGGTTTCAGAAGTTCCATTTTAATCTTGAAAATGAGCGGTGAATAATGATGAGCTGAAAACTATAGTGAAAGTGAATCCATCTCAACCTACAGGTGAATTAGCAGCAAGGTTTGGCATCACTATTCCAACAATATTGGACCATTGGAAACAAACAGGCAAGGTAAAGAAGCTGGATAGATGGACACCGCATGAAATAAATGAGCATCAGAAGAGAAAATCATCTCAAACCTTCCCTTTCTT
>RJWJ010038547.1:0-14929 GCA_004363605.1 Indri indri
CAATGTAATTGCTCATCATGAATATGCAAATTAAACCACAATCAGAAATCATTTCACACTGATTAAGATACTAAAAAGTAAAAAATATAATACCAAGTGTTGGCGAGGATGTGGAAAAACTGGAACCTTCATACATTATTGGTGAGAATATAAAATGTTACAATCATTTTGGCAAAAGTCATGACAGTTTCTTATAAAACTAAATATACACTTCACTATGATCCAGCAATTCTACTCCTAAGTATTTATCAAAGAAGAGCTAAAAGACATATGTCCACTAAAAGCCTTGCACAAGAATGTTTATATAACAACTTTATCATAATAGCCAGAACCTGGAAACAAGACAAATGCCCTTCAATAACTGAAGGAATAAACAAATTGCGGTATATTCATACAAGGGGATACTAGTTAGCAATAAAAAGAAACACACTATTGATACCTGCAGCAAAAATGAATGAATCTCAGAAACATGCTGCACCAAAGCTAGACACAAAAGAGTACATACAGCACAAACGACAATGAGATATTATGTCACACCTGTTAGGACGGCTGTTATCTATCCTGTTAGCCAGAATATGGAGAAAAGGGAACCCTTGCACATTGCTGATGGGAATGTAAATTGATACAGCCATTATGGAAAACAGTCTGCAGATTCCTCAAAAAATTAAAAATAGAACTAGCATATAATCCAGCAATCTTGCTTCTGGATACATATCCAAAGGAAATGAAATCAATACCTGGAGGAGTTATCCACACTGCCATGTTCATGGCGGCACTATTCACAACAGTAAAGAAATGCAATGAACCTAATTGCCTGCCGATGGATGAATGGATTAAGAAAATGTGGTGTATGTATGATGAAATATTATTCGGCCTTAAAAAAGAAAGAAAAGAAGGAAATTCTGCTGTTAGGGAATAACATGGCTGAAACTGGAAGAGATTCTCAGAGGAGGAGAGAGTAGAAAGAGAAAAGCCCAAATAAAAAAGAAACATGAATGAAAGAAAAAGCTGAATATTCACTTGGCATTGGATCTTACACTGCCTTAGGCTATTTACCCTTTTGCATATGTCTTCTCTTTAAGGTGAGATTTCAGACTCTTCACAGGTAGTGATGGGTCCTGTAAGCCTTTGCATTTCCCAACGCTCCTAGCACTATCGTATACAGACGGATAGTGTGTAAATATTATAGAATGAGGAAGAGAGAAAGAGAGAGAGCTGTGATTTAGAGTATTTTCCAATCAGTTTTACATGTCTTTCCTGGAATGGCTGACTACTGATTTCATGAGAACTAAGACTGTTCTATAATTCCCAGAGCCTAGCACGGTGTCCAGCACATAGGAAAATAAACATCCATTGATTAACTGAAGTGTACGCTAGAGAGAAAAATAAACGCTCTCCTCTCAAAGCCCTATTGTCTCCGTTCCCCGACCTCTGAGCAGTGGAAATGTATAAATATGCTTTTTGTTGTTTTACAGCCGTTTGCATTTAAATTGGGCGTGTCACTATCACATTTTATTAGCTATTCCTCATACCAGCCCTGTGAGGTTAGCGCTTTATCTGCATTTTACAGGCGAGGCACCAAGAGGTGAAACAGCTTGCCTGGGATCAGGTCACACACGGCTGCTGGAGGAGGTGGGTCTGTGTGCAGGGTCCGCCTTCCAGACTGCTTCGCTGCTCGGCAGGGCTCTGTGGCTTTGTGCGTGATAATGAAATGTGAATTTTCTATGCTAGACTTTGAAAATAATTTTAATGACACGAATTCCAGAAGAGAGAATTGAGTTAATATTGTAATTCTTTGGCCTGATTATTTTTATGAGGATATTTTTTTTAGATACTTGACTGGGTTGCCTAGACCCAATGTCCTTGAAATGACTCACCCTACCCAGACATGTAGCATCATTTCCTGCTCAGCTCCCGGCCTCTCAGAAGTCCCTCTCCCTCGAACAGCCTCCCAGGAGAGCCCACCCACATAGAATAACCTTTAAATGATATCTGAACTGGAGTAAAATAATTTTATGAAGGTGGCAGGGATTTTAGAGCTTACCTATTTAAGAAAAATGTAAGTGGTCCATGGACTTCCTAACATTGTATGTATAAACAATTGTGGGTGCAGATGAATATGGCATTATTTTTTCCTGAGAAGATCGAGCTTTCACAGTTCTTTTCAAAAGTGGATATGTCCCTCCCAGACTGGGAAACTGAAGTTCAGTGAGTTTGAGGAACTTGCCCAAAGTGTCACACAGCAAGCACCTGGGTCCGGAATGTCAGCTCTCCCTTAAGGCAGCAGAACTGGACCATTATCTTGGTTCCTGGAGCACATATTTAGCTTCAAGAATTACACCCTTGGGCCCTTTAACTGATTTACTTCATTCTAAAGAATTAGTTTCCCTCAAATGGTGTCCTTTATCATGATAAAACCACAGGTCTGGCCTTTCCCTCACTGAATAAATTGGCACTCCCCTGGAAGACACTGGGCTGAGAGACGTTGCCCTTTCCCTTAATAGCAGAAGGGAGCAACAGCAGTTTCCAGAATTCCCAGTTCTGATGACTCTGCCCAGTGCCCAGCACTTTTATTGCATCAACCACTAACTCCCTGTGTGATACCAGATGATTCAATTAAGACAAGTGGTTTTCAACCTTAGCCGCACTTCGGCTTCACCCGGGAGAGCTTTCCTAAGTCCCCATGCCCAGGGCCAGGCCGTGCTCCGGGCCAATTACATCTCAGTCTCTGGGGGAAGGACTCAATCAGGAGTGTTTTTTTAGAGCTCCTCAAGTGATTCCAATGTGCAAAGTTGAGAGCCACTAATAGAAGAGGGAAAATTCCTGTTTCTTAGGCACCCGTCGCACACCAGGTGTTTCACATATGGCAGCTCATTTACTTCTCACTGATCCAGAGAGAGTGTCTCACTTTTCCAAAATTGCCCAGCTGGACGGTGGCAAAGTCCAGTTTTAAATGCAGGCCACTGTAATTCCTGAGGCATGTTTTTATCACAGGAACAGATGGTTTCCTGAAAGTAGCCTGTAAAACATAGATTTAATGAGGATTAAATGAGGGGACACCCACTAAGCACCTGGCACATAGTAGGTGGGCCCCGAATAATCTTTCTGTCTCTATCGCTCAGCCTATCCATTTTTCTGGAATGTTCCTCCTGGTCCGTACTATGACATGACACCAAGACTTTAGGTCAGGGAACGTGGCGTTAACGCCAGCAGCTATGCAGTTTTAGTACCTTCCTTATGCACCAACAACGTTGTTTCAGAATCTCATTGTATGGGGATATTAAGTTTTAGGGAACATAAGATGATGGAATATATAGCTGAAAATATGTCCTACCTGTTACATGCATTTAACAGAAGCTCTTAGCTTTATGTATTTTAATGTCCTGTAGCCATTGCTTCCCTCTCTCATCATTATGGAATAAATGGAGTTTCCCATGCAACTGCTGGGAAGTTGGCATTGTAGCATCGCCCAATCATGCAGTTGAAACCTGTTGTAACCAGATCATCCATCCTTCCATCCACCCACAGCCTTCATAGGACTAGATCAGGGGCTCTCTCCTCCAGTCCATTTGTGAAGGTCACAAATCATTTAACATTTGTTTTTCTGAATTAATGGCATTCAGTCAAACAGTATATCGATGGAGCAGGGGCTGTAAGACAAGGTACCTCCTCAGGGTGGGACTGGTGTTGGCATCTGCCAAGGAGAGGCAATGACTTTGTCCAGAATGCCTCTGTATGCCGGCATGCACTGGAGGAACAATAGTTGATGTTTATGGCAGCCACTTGGGTCAGGCCTTGTCTTAGATGATGGTGGCAGGTGAGACAGGACTCATACCAGGCAGGTTGGATGCAGAGTGTGGCTTCCTATGTCCAGTGCTATACGTTGGGAGCCACCAGGCAGTTAGGGAGAGCCTCAGAGGAGGCGGGAATGACACATGGGACTGGCCATGTCCATTCCCTGATTCATCCTTTGTCCCCTGTTCCCCCAATCACTGTTCACCAACTTCCTTCTAAGATAGAAGGAAACACAAGGAGTCAGAGATCATCTTACTTGAAGAGCAAAGAGGAGAGGGACCCATCATCTATGTCTTCTTCTCATTTTATTCTTTCATTCGTCAAGCCTCCTGGCTATGTGAGTGGCATGGTTTTCAGTTCTTTGTACATGTTAACTCAGAGAAGTTCAGCCACTTGCCCAAGGGTCACTGCTCAGAGGATAGGACTGGAGGGGACCCTGAGCACAGGCTAAGGTAGACACCAAACTCTATCAAACTGATGACACACAGTGCCAGGCTTCTTACTTTTGGTACTTTCTACTTTTTCAAAGGGATTTTTTAATGAGATTCTTGGTAGAATACAATAATTCATGTAAACCAAAATTAAGTTATCATCAGGGAATGGTTGGTGGCCTGAGAACTGGAGGGCTCCTTCTGGAGAAGCCTCCTTGTGTACTTTTTTGTGTTTGTTTCTGTCAACCCTGGTCCGAGTCCTTGTCTGAGTATTGCACTTGTATGTTTGTTCTTTGTGTTAACGAGGGCGCCACTAGCTGCTGTTGCAAAGCTCCGACATACGGACAGCTTAATACCATCGACTTTTATTTCATGTTCCCATCAACAGCCACGGCAATTCCAGGTCAGGAGGCATTGGATGGGGTGGGGGCTCTGTCTTTCTCAGAACAGGGTTTCTGAGGGTGCTCTGCTCATTGACGTCGAGCTGGCAGGGGGAAATGACAGGGAGGAATGCACGCATGGGAGAGGTTTGCACGGACCAGGCCTGGAGGCTGTGCCTCTCACTCCTGCTCACGGTCCGGCGCTGGAACTCAGGGATGTGGCCACGCCTCAGAACAAGGGAGGTTGGCAAATGTGCCCAGCTGTGTGCTCAAGAAGGAGAAATGTTTTGTTTTGTTTTTTCCCTTTCCTTTTTTTGTTTTGTTTTTGTATTTTACTGTTGTTGTTTTATGGCGAACAGTTTGAGAGCTGAGAGTTGCCAATGTTAACGAGAACAAGCAGCAGAATCTCCTGGAGTGCTCTGGGGGCAGTGCGAGCTCCAAGTGTGAGTGATCGCGACTTACTTTTACTGGGGACTCGCTATGAACTGCACTGCATGAGGTCCTTTACCTACATGTCTGCAGCTAGTCCTGGAGCAGCCATGCACATGGGTTTTGAACCCTTCAGCAGTCAGGTGCAGGGTGATGCAGTTCTGCTCTTCTGACGGTAATAAAGAGCGAATGGGCTGGAACCCTGTGGGTCCATTTTCCACCCTTCTTTCCCTTCTTGTGTGTCCCTGAGGTTGGTTTTCATGGATTGCTCTTCCAGGCTTCCTTGTCCTCTGGCTTCTGATTGGATTTAGCCAATGGGAGGCGCCAGCAGGAGATCAGAGCTGGGTGTATTATTGTCTCCAGGCTGCTCTGTGGTTTGGCGATGGCTGTGATGCTGCCTAAGGTCACGTAGCAGCCACTCTCCCACAGCTGCAGATCTCACCAGGTTCCCAAAGAAGTCCTTCTTTCTGCCCCTTCCAGCCTCGGATGACAGTGGTTTCCTGCCACTGACAGCCCCTTGGTGTGTAACACTCTTTGATTGGTCCTTTCTCCCTCCCCACACCTCCACAAAGAGCACCTTCCGTGAACTCTGTTCAATTACCCCTGGAGAGTGCTGTCTCTCTCCTACTGGCTCCTGGCTAGTTCAGTTAGGACTTGGATAACTTATATAACATATTAAAAAAAAAACATGAATCTTTATTTATTATAGTTTCTGCTCTGGAGTCAGGCAGACTTAGTTATGAAGCCCAGTGCGATCACTTACTAGTTGTGTGATCTTGAACAAGTGACTTAGTTCCTCTGAGCTGTAGTTTACTCACTCATATAATAAAAGTTAATGGTTTGTGTGGATTAAAAATAATAGCATATGTAAACTACCTAGCTCAGTGTTTGGCACATAATGAGTAATTAATAGAATTGGAAATGATGTCATAGAAATATGTCAAACTCAATAATTAAATTATTAAATTAATTTAAATTAATCTATATATGGCCTATGAGTGGACAGACATTTTTTAAAAGGTGATACATCCTAGCATGGACAATGATGTGAGAAAATGCACACACTACAGCTGCACATATAAAATTTGGTAAAACCTTTCTGAAGGACATTTTGGCTATAGGTATATAAAGCCTAAAAAATGTGCATTTCCCTTGATTTGGCAATTCATAGCAATTTTAGGAATTTATCCTAAGAAAATAATCAGGAAAAGGTGCCCCTACAAACATGTGCACACAATAGGTAAAAACTGGAAATAAATCTTTGGCAATAGGGAATTGGTCAAATAAACCTTGGAACATCCACACGATTACAAGTAGATGAATGATTGATACAGAAGGATGGCCATAGCACATTAGCATGTGAGAGAATCAGTCACAAAACTGTTCCTAGGGTTCTGGAGTTAATAATGTTCTTAGAGTTAATATTCCATAGTTTTGTAAAACAATAAGAAGAGGAAAAATTGAAGGAATATATGCTGAAATATTAATTTTGGTTATTTCTGGATGGTAAAATAACAGGTGATATTTTCCCCCTCCTTTTTCTTTCCCTGTATTTTCTATCTTTTCTACAATGAACATTGATTGTACAGATAGGATTGTCCTTGGCTGCAAGTAATGCAAATCCAAACACGGTGGTTCAGCAGCTCAGCGATGCCAGGACTAAAGTCTGAAATTTTCCTGGTTTTCCTTCATGGTTTTAATGTGGCCTCTGCATGTCCATTTCTCGCACACGCATTCAAAGAGAGGGGACAGGGGAACAGGAAGGACTGCCTCAGGCAAACAAGGACAGGAACACCATGACAGACTTACACCTGATTGGCCAGATTTGTGTCACATTACCATGCCTAGCAGGAAGTGGAGGAAGAAGTGGGTTGGGAAATTGGGCTGACTCCAGCCACTTTGCAATGTCTGCCATAAACAGGTATTGCATTGATAATTTAAAAAATGAGAGTTATTGAAATTTTAAAACAAGTTATATCTTTTTTCTTTGGCTATTTTGAATGCTTCCTCTGGCCACTCTTCCACCTGCTCAGGCTGCAACAACCAGTAAATTCACATTTACCAAGCCAAGGGGCTGTGGAGGAATGAAGAAACCTGAGCAGAGGTGGTGGGAGTGGGGAGGCGGGCATCGTGCCACAGGACTGGAAATCAGTTTGCTTGTTCAGTCAGCCTCATCTAGGTCTCTCTAGTCTGCGGTTCTGCCTATGAAAGCTTCTCAGCGGAGACTTTGCAATTTCAATACTGCTGGCCCTGCTGTTATTTTTCAGACTGTGCAGAACTGGCCCTGGTATTTCATCCGGTGCTTTGGTGCCAGCAGGCCTTCCCAAATAAACAGCATGCCCATGGCCTACCGAGGGAATGGACTAGATCGTCTTGGTTCGATTTCTGGCTGTGTACATACCTGTTACGTGTTCTTGGACCAGTTACTTAAGCTCTCTGTGTTTCTGCTTCCTCAGCTATAAGATGGGAATAACAAATAATAGTATATATTTCAGTACTTGGAATATGCCTATCACAGAGTAAGTGCTATACAAGTATTTGTTTAAAAAATAAATAAATATGAGAAAGGCAGAAACAGCCATAAGCTGTCTGGGCTGTGTTTGTTTGAGGTTACTTCTTACTTAATATAAAGCTGTGGCTAATATCCCTGCATCTGAAGCTACAAAGAAGAGCCAAAGTTTCTTTTGTTCCCTGCTGGCTGCACCATGTGGTCCCAGTGGTAGGAAGGAAAAAGAGGCCTGAGGAAGCTAAGAGCTATAAACCATCTACTGGTGGCAGGGACTACCTAAGTGCTTTCTGCGTGGTAGATCTTCCAAGTCTTATGAGGCAGGTGCTGTCACTGCTCTCATTTTACGGATGGGAAAACTGAGGCTCAGAGGGGTGAACATGCCTAAGAGGGGTGGGGCTGAGATTTAACCCCAGCTGTGTGTGACTCCAAAGCCTGGATATTCCATATTAAGAATGATGTTTATACAAGGAGACTTCACTTTACGTGATCCTAAAAGGTTAAGATATACACCAATCCCTAGTTTAAGGATACTTAAGGCACTTTTATTTAAAAAGCCCAGTAATAAATCCTTCTGTAAAGGGCTTTATTTTTCTATATTTAGTTTGGCAAGTTTGAATTTTCACATATTATGTTTTCTCATAATGTAGTGCATCTCTATAGTTCAGAAAATAAATTCCAAACCTGGAATTTAGCTAACATTCTAGGGGTTTGTAGGGTGAGTTTTTTTGTGTGTGGTGGTGGTTGTTGTTGCTGTTGTTTTGGAGGTCTTTCCTTCTTCTTAAAGTCTGGAATACATGATCTAGAGATCTCTCTGTATCCTTCTAAAATAGCCAAGGTTCGGTAGCCCTACCAGCAATAAATGATCGTTTTAGTTGCCAATTGTGGGGCACATTGTCTTGAAGCTCAAAGCCTGGCCTAGGCCAGCTGAAATGGTCAATAATTAACATCATGAATATATCACAGGTCCAAATTCCTCCATGAGTAGCAGCAGAATTCCTTTCTGCCTTCTGATCTGTCAATGCCACCTTTGCAAATGCCAGTTCCAAAGAGATAGAATCAAATATTGCTCAATGTTTGTATTAATGACTGTGATCATGTTCAAGCAAATTGTAAATGTTCAAGGAGCATTCTCTGTTCTTTCCCTTTAAGAAAAAAAATACCACTAAACCCCACCCTACCCCACCTTTAGCTTCTAAAGTTTGAGAGTCAGTGGTGCCCGAGCTGGAGCCAAGATAAAAAGAATTGAAAACAAAATGAGCTTTTTTTTTTTTTTTGAAACTTTTGTTCTCAGCTTATAGACACTTCCACCCCAAGTTACAGAGTCCCAGGATCTGACCCAGTGTCACCTCCAGCCCCACTAGGGCTCTCTCCCCAGCCCTGGGCCTGTCCTATGTAGGCTTAGGCCTGTCCCAAATCAGCAGTCACCCCCGACCAAGGGGAATTAACTCTTTAGGAGGAAGACATGTGCCGGCTTCCAATATCCTCATCTTCTGACTCCGGTGGCTAATTTTGCCACTTTTTATGCTTTTGGCTCCATAGTTCTCATTCTTCCGCCAGGAGGTGAGAAAGTTCAAATAGCCAAGAAGCAGCTGCAAGGAAGCTCTGAAGTGCGTGTCTTGTGGGGAGGGCCGGTAGTAGGCGGGAGAGACTGGGACAGAGATTAGGTGAAACATTAGCCACAGCCTTTTGGATTCAGTCCAGTGTCTTTCAATTATTTCTGTATGTGCTTTGGGTCCTGATCTTATTTGGCATGGGACAGGCACCCATTAGGAGATTTCACAATGATTTGCCGTGTTACAGTTCTGAACATGTGAACTCATCACCAGAGGAAATTTATGTTTTTCTCGTCTTTTCCCTTGCCTCTCCCTGGGGAGCTACAGGGAAAAGCACTCCAAGAGAATTAATCAAAATGACTAGGTAATGCTCTAAAAATAATAAACATTGTTATAGGCTGGATGTCTTTCAAGTTTGAGCACATTTTGTGAGTTAGAATATCTATATGTCAAACTGTATGTGTATATATTTTTTAATAGAGGAAAGTGTACTACTGCTTAGGGACAAGTAAGCTATTAAGACACATAAATGCAATTACTCCCATAATACTGGACTGCATTTCAACCAAGTTAATTAAGCAACTTGGCCAAGAGGGGGCAAAGGGTAGGTGCCTTAATGGTTCTGTACTTGTCTCCCTAAGCCAGCCTTGCGAATTAGGGTGGGCTGCAGGCCTTGAGCTCTGAAAACAAGGCTAGACAAAAATCAAGGTGTGGAATTAGAATTAGAACAAAAGGGAAAATACATGTTGTGTCTCCTTGGGCTTTCCTCACCTACTAACATAAGATATACTATTGCTAGACACAGGCAAAAGGACTGGAAATTTTTGAAAACTCTCTCAAAAAAGTTAGTGGATAACAACAAAAAAGCTCCAAACAAACAACTATTATTATCATCATATTTTGAAAGTACCTTCTGAGAGATCAGCTCCAAAAAAATGTTTTAATATAAAAAGAAACTTTCAGCTGAGTCCTGGGTCCTCAAGGCCTTCATCCGTCACTGGAATGAGATTAGATAAACCTCAGGGAGAGGCGGAGAGGGAAAATCTGTACTAGAAGAAAGGAAAGTGGTGAGATGGGACAGATTCTCTTCTTACTTTAATGGATGCAGTGCTCTGATTTGCAATTGGCCTCTTTCCCTAATATATGCCGCAAATATCTATGAGCAAGATGTCGAAAGATCTGGATCCATACCATCCACAGCCCTGGATGATAATTTATCCATGTCAGGCAGGGCTCCTAGGGCCCTCTGATCATGAGTACAAAAAGAGGGGCCAGGACGCCCCAGCTTTACCGTGCGCGTCCGTTGTCTCCAAAGCTGAGCCCTGCTGTTATTGGGCTAAGTCACAAGGATGTTTCCAACCTAAGAAATCTCATCCGGCTGGAGAAAGCTCCTTAGATAATTCCAGCGTCTCCATTCTCCAAAAAAGGTTGATTGCAGTGTTACTAACCCCAACCTGCTTTAGCCAGCCTCCATTAATCACCGCTGGCAGGAGGCCCCGGAGGGTCCTGGGTAATTGAATTCCAGCCAACCTTCAAACCTAATTCAAGCCAACCCTTTGACCTCTTTCCTGAACAAAGTAAGTAAATGCCGTTGCCAGACCTAGTAAATAAATACTGTTTTTTAATTAGAAGAAGCCTTTTGCGAGTGCCTACTGTGCGTTGGCTTCGGGAGAGAGGCAAATATTATCCCCCTTCATTCACTCGTCCTGTCCGCACTTCCGGCAGCGCCCAGACGCGAGGAACTGACGGACCGCGCGGAGGAGTATGAAGGTCAGCCGGGGGTCAGCGCGGTGGGAAAACGTGTGTTCCGCAGACACCCTGGCTTCCTGTCTTTGAAAGAAGATAGATCTTCCGCACTGACGGAAAGCCTGAAGCGCTTTCCACGCAGGAAAGCGGAATGACAAACATTTCCCTGCTCTCGAGGAGAAGCCGTGCGGGATCCCCGGATTCCGAAGCCGTCCTCGGCACGCGGTCAGGTGGGTTATCTCCCCGCTGTGGGCTTCCGGGTCCTCGCCCGTGACGCGGAGCAGGCTGTGCGCGGCGTGGGAGAAGGGAGGTCGCGGCACCACTGACCTGGCAAAGCTGCGGTGAGGTCGGGGTTTAAGGGAGACGAGTGTGGGCTCCGCGCACTCGGGAGAGCCCCGCCGAGGACGCTCGCGTGCTTGCGGCTGGCACTGCCAAGCAGGAAGGCGACCGGTCGTCCGCAGGGCTGAGAAGGAGACGCCCAGGCAGGCAGTGCACACTCTTATCTTAAATAATGGAAGTGTAGGTGGATTTTCTGATGACATTTGTTTCATTCATGTTGTCTGGCAAGTCTTTGGGTCACCATCCCGCCTGCTGAGTCCACACATGATCTGGATTTTGTTGCCAGAATGCTTTTGTGGCATTTCAAAGTCTCCAGAAAATGTGGAACTTACGTCCCCCTTTAAGATGAGGCCACCCCATGCTTCACCACCCACTTCGCATCCACAGACAGTTCGAAACCAGCTGACCCCGGGCTAGTAGCCTGCGACTGTCACCAACCCTGGAATCCATAGTAAAGTTGGCACTGAATTGCTATGAAGAATATTCTCGGCTGCAATACTTTGTTTTAGAAATGATGAGTCAAGGATATGCAGAGGTGTACGCAGGAAAAAAACAAAATTATGTAAGGCCCCTGAGGTTTAGCAGGCAGCCGGGGAACCTGAGCAGCCCGGAGAGGGTGTGTTTCCGTGGTAATGTTAATGGAATTATCCGTTGCTGCTGGAGAACTGTCTGCTGTCGAGAGATAATTACCCAGGCAAAGAGGAGGTATCATTGAAGATAAACACTGAAGCAGAGACCTCGGTGTTTATTTTCCATGCTGCAGCATAATCTCCTCTGCTGTTTAACTTCATTAGCATCCCTGCTAACCCCAGGCCACACAATTTCACTTAAAAGAAAGAAATTAAATAACCCGAACATACATGTAATTGTAAACAAGGTTGCAGGAGATGTGGGTTGGGGTGTTTTTGCTGCTCTAGTTGGTGGCAAAAAAGTGTTCTCTTTTACTCCGTGCTTCACTCTTGTGGGGTAAAAATGGGAGCAACGTTTGTTGAGTGCTCGCTGTGGGCCATACCTTGTGTTAAGCGTTATATACACATTGTTCTATTTACTCTCCACACGTAACAATTCCAGGAGTTGAGTACTCGTAGAAGAAACTGAGTGTCAGAGAGGTTAAGTGACTTGTCCAGGGTTACAGGACTAGTGAGCAACGGAATGAGGGCTTCAAGCCTGGTAGATGGGCTCCAGCTGTTCACGAAAAGCGGCCGAAGCTCGAACTTGCTAGCGTGGACACTGGCCTGGTCTTCTGGACTTTACAGGTGAGTCTGCGCGATTTCACTGCTGTTGCCTCTACAGCCGCCTATCTTCACTGGAGTGCTGCCAAGTCTCCCATCCAGTCCTTGATCCAGTTCTGCATTTCTGTTTATGTAGAAAGTATTTGCATTCAACCCCATGTGGCCAAGACTGAGCTTTTTAACTCACCCCTGAAGGCCTACACATTGGCCAAGTTCCCGGTCTTCTTCAGCCAATCTGTAAGCAATCACTGTCTCCTCGCTCTCTCCCCCAAAACTTATTATTATGAAAATTACATGCAGAAAACCTGACAGAATATCTCAGTGCACAGCTGTCTAGCCTCCACCAAATTCAACAATTGTTAACATTTTGCCATATTTAATTTACGAATCAATCAATCTTTCTATCTGTTTTTCTTTCTGAGCCATTTGAAAGTTATTTTCAGGAATTGCGACACTTCAGCCCTAAATGCTTCAGCTTCCATCTCCTAAGAATGTGAAACATTCCTACATGACCACATTATCATGATCAGATCTGAGAAAATTAGCAGTAATTCCTCACTATCATCAATTATCCAATCTAAAATCACAGTCATTTCGTAACTGTTCTCCGAGCGTCTTATAAAAGACAGCTATAACAGCTATAAAGCTGCTTTTTTAAAAACCAAGTTTCATGCATTGTATTGGTGGTAATGTCTCTTTAATCACTTTTAATCTGGAACAGCGCCCCCCTCCCCAACTTTATTTTTTCCCCTACCACATTTAGTTTTTAAAGAATCATTCTAGTTTTTGGACAGTTAAATTTATAATACCTACTGCCTATTTGATTCATTTGTTTTCAATTTTTAATTTTTAACTACTATAAACAATGCTGTAGTGCACATCTTTGCCATACTTCTATGGATACTTGTTTGATTATATTCTTGAGATAAATTTCTAAGTCAAAAGTCATGCCTATGTTTAGAGCTTAGATATGTATGGCAACCACGTCCTCCAGAAAGTGTCAGTCAATCTGTAGTCCCACCAGCCGTCAGATTGGGTTGTTAAACAAAGTTTTCAGGCCAAGCTCCATGCTAAGGAAGAGTGAGAATCGCTTGCTGCTAAAAATCACGAGGTGGTTTGAAATATGGGCAGACTGGGAAACACTGTTGTTTATGCAAGGCTTTTCTTTGATGCTGTTGCCTGGGTCACTTCTACTGTATGTGGACATAATATACATTGATCATGAGAGCAACCAAAGGCCAACAGTTTTCAAACTCTTAGAGACATAAACTAGTGCAAGAATACTAGGTCAGAAAAATAAGTTAGCAAGTTGCTTTTTATTATCGCTACATAACAAATTACCACAAACTTAGTGATTTAAAACAACACACATTTACTATCTCACAGTTTCTATGGGTCAAGAGTCCCAGCACAGCTTAGCTGGGTCCTCTAAAAAGCCTGCAATGAAGATGTCAGCCAGGGCTGGGTGTTCATCTGGAGGTTCGACTGGGGAAAGGTGTCCTTCCAAGCTCGTTTAGTTTGCATTATTCAGGTCCTTGCAGCTGAAGGACTCAGGGAGGCTTGATCCCTCAAACCTATCAAGGAGGGCAAGACTCTAGAGCACGTTTTCTAACAAGACAGAAACTTACATGGTGTAATGTAATCGGGGAAGTGATATCCCATCAGTTTTGCCATATTCTATTGGTTAGAAGCAAGTCATAAGTCCTAACTACACGAAGAGGTGGAATTACATGAGCATGTGAATTCCAGGAGACAAAGATCATGGGGCTACCTAAAGTCTGTTCATCATAGTAAACAACTCTGAAATCTCTCCTTAAAATGCTTTCCATATGAGTAATCCAGGAAGCCAAAAACTTGGGAAAATGTAAAATCTGAAACTCGTTGACCAAAAAATATTTATTCTGTGTCTCTCATTCCAGCTGGAGGTCGATAACACAGCATTCCAAAAATAATACTTGGCCTAAGATAAGTGTGGCATCTTCAAGGGTGTACACTGGAGTGTGTGTTTTATGTTTTCCTGGGAATTCAGTTCTACATCCTTATGACTAAGATATTTTCTCCTAACTTTGTCTTGTGGAATGACGTGGCGTATGCCCAAACCCATGTCATGATGACCATGGTTGAGACATTTTCCACGTGAAATTGTGCTAGCTATTCTTATGCCTCTAATTACTATGTCTCCCCAAGTCCTAGCCGTGAGTCTCCACAGCCTTTTAAAAAATTTTGAAAACATGAAGGGCAGTAAGCAGTTAAAAATATTCTTTAAAAAAAGTAATATAAATCATGTTGTTAAAAAGGAACACTGAAGAAGTTTCGTACAGATGTCATGTTGTTATCTTCCTTTTTAAACCTCTAGGGAAGGCTTAAGTTCTACATTTCCTACCTTCCTCTTTAGCCCAGTTAGTTACGGCCTGGATGGTAAAGGAGCTATAACAACATTTTCTTAGGAAAACATGGTGTGTTTGATGCATCTGCTCACTGCTGCACGTGGTCATCGTTATTTGAGATAGCATCA
>RJWJ010038548.1:0-14934 GCA_004363605.1 Indri indri
TCTGCCCCAGGGACTGGGCAAAGGGTGGGGACCATGGGATCTTGAACCCTGGACCCCGTACTCAGAGGTCAGCCTCCTTGGAAGGGCCTCCTCCCTGACGAACTCAACCTTTGTCCCTGTCTGGCAGCAGCCAGCTGGTGTGAGGCTGCCCAAGGGCACTGTCTGGGCATCAAAATAAAACCTGAAAATTGCTGCCCCCGCCCAGTACCGCAGAGTTCTGCCGAAAGGTAATTATGGGTGGCCTAGGATGGTCACTCTGCCCACAACCCCAAGCTCAGCAGGCCCAGAGCCACAGTGCTGCAGAGAGCCCTGCCCTCCCCTCCTGTTCTGCACCAGGCCTTCAGGTTCAGAGCAGCCCCAGCCCCGGCTCCAGGGCCCTCCATCAGCCTACAGGCCTACAGATCTGGGTAGGGGTCCCCTGGGGGGGTCTGGGTAGACTCTGAACTCTGCAGAAGGTGTGGAGAGCGTGGGTTTGTCTCAGATTAGAATTGTAAGAATGGTAATTCAAATTTGGTCTCAGATTAGAGTCAAAATAAGAATGGTAACTCCAGCCCCCACACGTCAAGCACACACTACCCACCAGGCCTTGAACTAACGCTTGATGTTCCTTAACTCACATACTTCCCACAAAGCCCCTACGATGTGGGTAGCATCATTAGCTCCATTTAACAGGAGGGGAAACTGAGGCCCAGGGTCTAAATGATGTGCCCATGGTCACACAGCTGGGAAGTGGCCAACCTGGGCCTCACACCCAGACTGCTCTGACCTCCAGGCCAGAGTTCACAACCGCTAGGCCAGCTCGCCCCTAAAGCCACAGGAGCAAGTGCGAGCCAGCTGGTAACTGGCCTGGGTGGAGTGAGACAAGCGACTGGCGCGCAGGTGTTGGCAGCTGCCGCTGGACAGTGCTCCCCTCCAGGCTCATTCTCCAACCACAGAGGCTGGTGCCGTCTGTCTGTGTGGCCTCACAGGGGCATCCCAGTGGGAGTGAGAGACCGGGGGAAACAAGGGGAGGTACACACAGCCTGGCGGCCTCACAGCCAGCCCTCTGGCCCCCAGAGCCTGCCCCGACTCTCTTAGCCCAGAGGGAAACCCTGCCTGTCTGTCCCTGCCTGCTCTGGCCCCTGCAAGATTCTTCCTCCACAGCTTGGGAAGCTCTGTGAGGGCAGGGGCTCCACCCAAGACCCCTGTGTGCCCCTCACACTGTCCCGGGCCCAGTGGGGATGCCGGGCTGAGTCTGCTGGGCATAGACTGCTTGGGCCCCACCTCCTGCAGCACAAGACACACTGCCTGGGCTCTTGCCATGTTTTATCTCTGGAATTTGCCTTGGAAAACTCCTGGTCCCTGCTGACTAGTGAGGGCTAAGCTGTGACTTCCCTTGTCCCTGGGCTCAGGGTCTCAGTCCACACTGCCGGGAAGTTCTTACAAGCATCTAACTGACTTCTCACTTGCTGTCTGTCATTCTCTCCCATTTTCTTCTCCCTGATTCCCTTCCTGGCTCTTGCAGATGCAATAGTAAATGGGCCAGGGATTCCTACTTTTCCTCTCCACGGTAAATGCTAACTCCAAATGACTTCTGCACTGCCCTTATTAGTAATCAACAATGAACCTGCAAACCTTTATTGAGTCCTTGCTCTGTCCTGAGAGCTGAGGAGAGGGGGAATAATGGGCTGGCAAATTCCTAGGTGGGCTACTGTGCTTGAAGCAGGAACTGCCAATTGAATCGCAGTACTTCTTGGTGCATCTGGAGGGACACGGCTGAGAATCTTCTCAACACAGCTCCAGGGAGCCATTGGCAACCAGCTGGAATTGACACACCAGTTGAAACCATTTGCCCTCCCTTCTGCACCCCACCTCCTGCTGAGGATTGAGGCCAGGGTCAGGCCAGAGCTTCTCGTGCAAAGGTGTCCTTGTCCTGTCCCACCTCACACTGCCTGTGCCCTGATTTCTTTGTCCTCGTTCTCAATGTCTGCCACAGGATGGAGAGAAGGCAGACGGGATCATCTGTCTTCTCGTCTCAGGTTCCGGTGAGGCTGCGATAGCCTGGTTAGGGACGTGGCCTCAAAGCAGCACGATGCCTTGGGATAGAAGGCACCTGGGCTGCTGCGTCAGAGCACCTTCCATAGCCGCCTCCATCTGGGACCCAAGACCCCAGACATATGTCTTCCCAGAGCTGCTCTGGAGCCCGGGGAGCACGGAGCCCCTTACCCAGCCTCCTGTTCCCAGGGCGCTCACTGTGCATTGCTTCCCCGGTCGAGGACAAAACCCTGACTTCTCCCTTGCCCTTTCCAGCCATTCAAACTGTGGATTAGTCCCCAATGGATGCCAGAGCCTGTGGGAGGGGTCGAGGGCCTCCCTGAGCAAAAACAAAGGAACTTGAGATCTGCAGGGGGAAGAGGCAAATCCCCCCCCACCCCCCGCCCCCACGGGTTACTGAGACAGCATTAGACTTGTGGTCAGGCAGGCTCAGGTCAATCCCAGTGGTGCCGCTCGGGCCTCAGTTTTCTTGTCTGTAAAATATGTATGATAGGAATAATAAATGCAACACCTGCATCATAAACTTACTTAAGGATTCAGCAAGATCATTTGTTCCATCCTCCAGCATTATTGAGCACCCACTGTGCACCTACCTCTGCACCCACCCCTAAGGATATGATTGCCTTTTGGAGCTGACAGTCAGAGGGAGAGCAGACAAGTCACCAGGAATCATAGTGACAGCCAGGAAATGACCACAAAGAGTGAGCAGAGCCCAGATGGGGGAAGCCCAGGGACTGTGAGAGCCAGAGGAACCCCTGACCCCACCCAGGAAATCAAAGAAAGCTTCCTGGACGAGGTGACTCCTGAAGGAGAAGGAAGAAAGGTGTTCCAGGCCTGAGCAAGGGCTGGACAGTGAAGATAGTGCACGTGAAAGCTGCCAGCACTGGGCCACAGTGTTTGTTTAAAAAATGCAAGATAGAATAGGGGCCCAGTCAGACTGTCCTAGGTACTGGATGTGGGACAGATGAACTGGGCTGGGCATGTCCAAAGAGCTGCATTATTTACTGTCCTGGCTATAAAATATTTACACAGGCTTTCTGATGATTTATGGTGTTTGTTTTCCTACCTCCGGGCTCCTGGCAGGTAAACCATGTGCCCTGCAGCTCACCCTGGGGAGGAGTCCTTGGGTGTTGGCACCAAGCTCCTAACTGGGCCAGGAGGCGGGCTCTGGTCCAGCAGGTCAGATTGTTCGGCAGCTCTGAGCTCTTCTTATGATGCTTGAGCCCCACAGGCCTGAAGCCCCTGCCCCGGGTACCCCAGGGCAGAGCCAGGAACCTGGGGGTGGGAGAGAGAGGCGCTGACAGAAAGCAGGCTGTGGGGAGAGGCCCACACCAGGGCAGAGGTACAGTGGACCGTGCTGGTGCTATGTGGCCTTGGACAAGGTGCAGGACTTCTCGTATCCTGTTTCTCCCATAAAATGGGCTTAATAATAGAACAGTGTTTTAAAGAGTAGATTGAGATCACACAGCACAGGTTCAGAGCTCGGTCAGAGGAAGCTTGAAATTCTTGCATGTTTAATTAAATGTCTGCGAAGTGTAATATTAGGACAACCTGTCATCTATAGCACACTTCAACTCCTAGAAAGTGATTCAAAAATGTTTTAATGTGGGAAGTGGGTGCATTTTAATCTGCTCAGGTTGAGAGCTGAAAGCCTGCAGAGGCTTTAGAAGGGCCTGACTTCAGCTTTCATAGGAGCAAGACCTGCAGTCTCCTAGGGTCTGTTCCTCTCTTGGAGTCTTTCTAGAAACCTTTCAAGAAACGGGTCCATTCTCCTCTTCCTCTCTGGAAAGGAAGCCCTGCACAGTGAGAGGGCGGTGGGGCAGGGCTCAAGTGGACCCCTGCCCAGGACAAGGGGTACCTCATAGTCCTCTGCAGGGAAAGGGCTCTTCAGCCCAGGCAGAAGTGGAGCCCTGGACAGCTGGAATCACTCCTGGCGGGTGTGGGCCATGGCTGATGGGCTCATAGTCTCGTGAAGACTGGGCTGTGGGGAAAAGCAGGCTGGGTGGACTCCAGCCTGGGGCAGCAGCATGGAGAAGATATCAGGTGGGCAGGGATGGTGAGGGAAGCAGATTCTTGCAAGGAGCTTTTGGAGTGTGTGGCCCGGATGTGGATGAGAAATCAGTTCCCAGGGTCTTCCTCCACGGTCCTCTTGACCCAACCTGATTAACCCCTCCACTGAGGAGATGGACACACTAAGGCCAGACAGAGGCGGGATTGGAAGGCCACAGAGGATCAGAATTGGGAGCAGAACCGAGGGAAATTATGTCCTTGCTCTAAGAGTCCTAGATCTGCGGACTGTCACACAGCAAGGGTCCTCAAGGTCTTCCTGGTTCAGTCCCATGCCATGGTACACAGAAGGGGAACGTGCGCATTCTGGGCCTGTTTGTGTCCAATCGTTTCTCATCCTTCCCCTGCTCTAATCTTCATCTATGGCAGAGGGGACCGACCTCTTCCTGCTGCATTCCCATTCTGTGGAGTTTGGCTTAGCCTTTGGGGAAAGTAGAGGCAAGAGAGACATCTTAGGCAATGTTTCCAGCTCGTGGCCTCAGACCCCCCTGGACAGGCCCAATGAGGTTCTAGCTTCTTCTGGATGTCCCAAGTATCACTCAGTAATATTTTAGTGAGAACCAGTTGATGAAGTTCCTTAAGTTCACTGCATTCCCAGACAGACCACACAAAAAAGAGGGAAGCTGGCAAAAAGATTAGAGGTGAGGAAGGCAGATCTGTAAAGGGAGAGGGGGCTGACCTCACGTTTCTGGATTTCAGGGTCCAGCAGGAAAAGAGAAGCCATTCTAGGTATTTCAGATAGAGGGAATCGAATGTAGGGAATCTGTTATACAAGTGATGGAAGAGTACAGAGACTATACAGGGAATGGAGAGGCTTCCCAGAGAGTAGCACCAGCAGAAAGGAAGCTGCTACCACCCCCAGGCTGGAGGAACAAAGGAAGGAGGGAGTGGTTTGCTGGGCCACCCCGGGAGATCAGTAGCCTGGTAGATTTTCCCCACCATGTTTCTCAACTGGGTGTTTGCAGCAGGAACTTCCCCACTGAGTGCACACTTCCCTCCCTTGGCTGCCGTGCTGGGGGCCCAGCTGTCTAGAAAACCTGCTGCTTCCCCTGCGCGGCTTGCTTGCAAGCTGGAGAGGCTGGAACCTGTGCCACTGCCCTGCTGCCCTACTGTGTCCAGAGGGAGAGCTCCGTGTCTGCTGAGCCCAAACACCAGGGACTTGGGGAGAAAGCTGATGACCCAGGTCCTCTGAGCAATGCTCTGGAAACCCAGGAAGTTGAAATCTCCATCCCACCATGTAAACTCCAAATAGCACCAGCCCTTCAAGGTCATGCAGCCAATTTTCAACCAACCAGTGAGCACATAGATCTTAACTGAGTGACTGCTGTGTGCCAGGCAATGTTAAGTTACCTTGGTTTTACCTGATTCCAAACCTGCGAGGTAGTTCCCGCAGTTTATAGATGGGCTTTGAAGGGTCAAGTCCCTTGCACAGGGTCCCTAGACTAAGATGAGGCTGTGCTATCTTACACTGATTCTCTCACAGCCTGTGGCGCAGACATGGAGTTGGAATGGCATTCACCATTCCAACATTTGGGATTTCAAGTGTTTGGGGTAACCTCACTGGTCGGGCGCTTTCTGTCATTTGCAGCCTTGCTGAGGCATGAATTGACAGAGACTGAGGCATGTGACAGAAGGGAGTCACTGATTCGGGAGCTTAAAGGAGGGGGAGCAGGCCGAGCTCTTCACCAGCTCTCCCGGGGGAACGCATGGGGGACTGTCAGGCTCCGCGGCCAGGTCACTTGATCCCCTCCTGCAGCTGTGTGACCTCGAGCCAGTTCCTGTACCTTCTCGGCTGTAAGATGAGATGCCTGAGCCCAACCTTGAAGTTTCTTGCGAAGACCGTGATCATGCATGTAAAGGTCTCGACGCTCCTGGCACGTAGCAGGTGCTGTTAGGACGACGATGTGGATCGTGGCCCTTGCAAATGGAGGCGTAATCCAAGGCCTCGTGGCAGGTCCTGAGGCCCAAGTCAGTCGGAGCTCCAAGAACAGGCAGGGTGGTCCCAGGGGTCAGGTGGCCAGGAGGGCCCACATCAGTGAGACGTGAAGGTCAGGCGGGCGGGAGGGGCTGGGATCCGTGCGCAGGGGCTCTGGCCTCTGGGAGCACAAAGACTGGGGTGGGAATGGCAGCTCTGCCCTCTCCCGGTGGTATGACCTTGTGTAAGTTACTTCAGCTTACTTCCCTCGCCTGTAGAATGGACAGGCTGGAGCCTGCACCACTGCCCCGTGACATCAGTGCTCGTTTCCTAAGGTACATTGAGGAGAATAAATGCAGTAATGTTCCTGAAGCACCTGCTACGTGCCTGACACAAGCTGAGTGCTTAACTAACATCAGCCGTTACTATTATTTAACATCAGTGGTCACTGTGATTTTTGTGAGGGCTGGACCGGAGCTTCAGGGCATGAGCAGAAGGTGACAGCTCTTCCATGACCCCAACAGTGCCTCCTGGGCCTCAGTAGCCTCAGGCCCCACGGGCAGGAGGCTTTTCTCCAGCACTTTCCATCAACATTGGATTAGGGGAACGGCTGAGGCTTCCTGACCTGTGGCACTCCTGACTGCTCCATCAGTCCCTACAGGGACAGTTTGCAGATGGGTCTGGGGACCCACTTGTGAGGTGCTGGCTCTCTCTACCCGGCCTTGGCCCCAGTGTCACTCTGCAGAGGCCCCGAGCCCCAGCTGAAGCAGGCCTTGGGATCGCATCACCCTGCCTTCCTGACTTCCAGGCGCATGTCAGGGTGTGGCATTATCTTATCAGCCTGGTTATTGGTTTACAGTCTACCTCTCCACGCTGGGGGAGGGAAGCTCCTTGAGGTAGGGGTCTTGTCTGTATCTTAGAGGCCTGTGTGGTACCTAGCACTTAATAGGGACTGGTAAACATTTGCTGAATGAATGATGACCAGGGAGACAGAAGGTGTACGTTGGTGGGAAGCAAGGAACACCAGACAGAGATGCAGAAGGCCTGACTTCCACGCCTAGCTCTGACCTCAGCCGCTGTGTCATCCTCAGCCTCAGCCTCCCCACTTGTAGCATAAAGTCTTTGGGGGGATGAGCTTCAAGACCCCTTCGGGTTCCAACATCCTATGCCTCTGTGGGGTCCCCACCAAGCTGCGACTCTAGGAAGACTTCTTGGCCACTGGCTAGGAGGAAGTTGCCATGACGAATGCAAACAGGTCTATTTTGAAATATTTTCTCAGATTGGCTGTGTCTGGGCCGTGAGTGACTAAGCAGAGAGAATTCTCCCTTCCCTTGGGGCCGCCTCCCCTGGCACATGACTCGGGGCACAAATACACAAGTACCACCCCACTCACAGGAGCACATTCACACACGCTCATGCACACTCACATACTCAGTCTGCAAACTCACAGTTATACCTGCGTGTACACCCTCACGTACACTTGCTCACAAATGCCCACACTGCACAACACAGGGGCACACACGCACACACACACACACACACACACACTCATAGCCATCCTTACTCACATACACTCACACACATGTTCCCATGTATGCACACACATGCACACACTCATGAACACAGCATGCAATCGTGCACATTTGCACTCACACATGCTTACACACTCATTGCATACCACGATATATGCATGCACTTGTACCACCCACACGATGCTTACATACTTGTACATGCACGCTTGCACATGCTCACAGACTTTCGCCTTACACACAAATGCACTTACACAGTCTCTCACACACATGGTCTCCACTCAACACGCATACGCACTCTCGTACAGGCCCACACACTCTCACACACTCACACATATACACTCACGTACATACATTTACTGTCCCACGTGCTCACACATGCAGTTGTGCACAAACTCATTCGGCCATACACACATGCACACACACACTCGCACCCACACTCACACACACGCAAGCCCAGCCCTGTCCGTCAGCAGCTTGCCCCTCCAGAGCTGCCCAGGCCTGGCCTTGTCTGATGGCTGCTTTCTGCTCTCTTTTCCCTCGTGGTTCTATTTATTTTTCTTAGCCACGACGAATATATTTGGAGAAGGATCTATTTTCACCCTATCTGGAAACATGTTTCCCCTCAGCCATGAGCTGGGCAGATCAGCGAGAGGACTCTTGGCTGCTGCAGTGTGGGCTGGGAGGGCCGGGGCCAAGCCAGGGTGGAGGCAGAGAGCCACAGAGGCCGGAGGGCTTCCCAGAATGGTCTGGCAGCCTGAGCCAGGGCTGCTGCCTCTGAAGGCCTTTTTGGGTAACCCTGCTCCCCATAGAGGTGGCTGTGTCTGGGGGAGTCTGGCCTCCTTCTTTGCTCCTTCCATCTGATCTGGGGGTACCCCTGGCTCCTATCACCTCTCTTTTCTATAAGGGAGAAGAGCGTTTATAGGTCATCTTGTCCCTCTCAGTCTTTAGATAACATGAGTTCTAGGTAGTGAACATTTCCTCTGCCCCAACCTGTGCAAAGCCCTCTGCATGCATCATCTCATTTCAGCCTCATAACTACCTCAAGAGGTTGTGCCATTATTTTTCTCATTCCACAAATAAGAAAACAGATGCTCAGGGACGTGCACAAGACATACAGTAGTGGGGGCAGAACAGAGTCCTTCCGTCTTCCTGTTGCTCAGGCCTCCGCAGCCTTACCGCCTCCATCACTCATCTGCAGAGCCACCTGCAGATGACTGGGGGCAGTGTGGTGGGCCCTGGCTGGCTGGTGATGGGTTTTTGTTGGTGGCCTGGGTGGCTGCCATGCCCGGTCAGCTTCTAGCTGCCAGGTATTGATCACACTGGTGTTGGGTGTGGCAGGGCAGGCCTCTGGGAGGGTGGATTACACAGACAGAGCCTCTGCAACCTGAGGCCTTTGTCCAGTCTGTGCCTCCTCCCCTTTTGGAGCAGTGTCCCTTCCTTCACACAAATGCTCCCCTGTGACAGCCCTGGGAGGCAGAGCAGGGCGAGCCTTCGCACTGCAAGCAGAGTCCCGGGCTTTGTGTACTTCTTCCTGTGCCCCTGTATGTTGGCACACATAGGTAAATGCTGGCTAAAATCAAAAGAATTTAAAAATAGGCTAAGGATTTAAATAGACATGTCTCCGAAAAATATACAAATGACCAATAAGCCCATGAAAACATGCTCAACATTATTAGTCATTAAGGAAATGCAAAGCCAAGCCACAATGAGTTACTACTTCATACCCAGTGGCATGTCTGTGACCAAAAAGATGGACAATACGTATTTGTGAGGATGTGGGGAAACTGGGACCCTCATGCACTGCCAGTGGGAATGCAAAGTGGTACAGCCACTGTGGAAAACAGCCTAGCAGTTCCCCAAATGGTTCAGCATAGAGTCACCACAAGACCCGACAATCCCACTCCTAACGAATTGAAAACATATGTCCATACAAAGCCCTGTACACAAATGTTCATAGCAGCATTATTTTTCATAGTCAACCCACATGTCCATCAACTGGACATGGAAAAACAAATGTGGTATATCCATATGGTGGAATATTACTCAGCCTTAGAAAAGGAATGAAGTACCGATACATGCTTAACATGGATAACCCTCAAAATCATGCTAAGTGAAAGAATCTAGGTGGAAAGGACCCTATTTTGCATGATTCTTTTTACATGACATGTCTGGAATAGGCAAATCCAAAGAGACACAAAGTAAACTAGCAGTTGCCAGAAGCCCGGAAGGGGCACTGGGGAGCAACTGCTAATGAGTATGAGGTTTCTTTTGTGGGTGATGAAAAGTACTCTGGAGTTAGTGGTGGTGGTTGTACAACTCTGCAAATATTCTAACACCCACTTTGGGGCCAGGCATGGTGGCTCATGCCTATAATCCCAGCACTTTGGGAACCCAAGGTGGGAAGATCTCTTGAGCTCAGGAGTTCGAGACCAGCCCGGGCAACAAAGCAAGACCCTGTCTCCACAAAGAAATTAAAAAATTAGCCGGGCGCGGTGGCAGGAGGCTATAGTCCGAGCTACACAGGAAGTTGAGCCAGGAGAATCTCTTGAGCCCAGGAGTTTGAGGTTGCAGTGAGCTATGACCACTGCACTCCAGCCCAAACGACAGAGCAAGACCCTGTCTCTAAAATAAACAAATAAATCGTACACTTTAAAAGGATGAATTTTATGGTGCAGAATTACTTCTCAATAAAATATTTAAGTGAACCTAATAAAGAAGGAAGGAAGGAAGGAAAGAAGGAAGGAGAGAAAGAAAGAGTGAAAAAAAAAAGAGAGAGAAAGAGAAAGAAAGAAAGAGAGAGAGAGAAAAGAGATCAAAAGAATCTCTGTGGGGGTGGGAGATGAAGGTCTAAAAATATTAAACGCTTTTCCAAGGTCACGGGGAGAAATGATGTCAGCCCCGGTGATGCAAGTGTGATGAAAACAACTCTAAACAGCTCCTATTTGTTGGGCACGCTCACTCTACGTGCCTGGCAGTGTGGCAACCTCCACATGCTTATCTCATTCAATTCTCACCACAACCCACGTGGCGAGTATTATCATCATCTCTGTTTTACAGATGAGCATACAAAGGCTTGGGGCAAAGTGACTTGCCCGAGGCATTTGAGCTTAGATTAGTCCATCTCCAAAAGGTAGGGAACATGGTTCTGTGTGACCCGGTTAGTTTTTTTCACACGGTAGCCCACATCCTCAATGCAAGCTGGTGGTGTCGTTGCAGCTGCCAGGCTGCCAGGGGCCAGGGAGGAAAACGCCGGTTCCTGGCTCTACTCTGCTCCCCAGACTGGGGCCCTGGCCCTCTGTAGGGGCAGGTGCTTGTGAGTAGCTTTTGCGAAACTGCCCCAGGAGAATCTGGGGCAACTCTCCATGCTGGGCTGCTGTTCTAAGGGGCAGGAAACATAACACAAGCACAGGCTGGGGACCTCAGCTGGATCTGGCCCAAGTTCTTTGGGTGTTTTGATAAACAAGGGCTGCCTCATTTCACCTGTGTGACCTTACTATTAATACATGTGTAGCCCTGGGTCCCAAAACCCAGGCCTTTCCCCCCCAGCACATGAGAAGCCCCAGGCCCAGGCCAGCGTGGGTGTGCCAGGGGTACTTCCTCATCAGGAGCTCTTTGAACTGCTGAGAAGCAGCTTGTGGGAAATGATAAAGGGGGTCTCTGAGGTCCCACAGCCTGGGCTCAGTCCCAGCTCTGCTACCTACCAGCTGGGTAACCCTAAGCAAGTCACTTCTCTTTTCTTCATCTCAGTTTTGTAATCTGTAAAATGGGGATAATGACTCATGAGATCATTATCTATTATTATAAGCCTACCTCGTAAGATTGAGGGGAGGATTAATTGAGGTGATGCATGGAACATGGGGACCTGACTCAGAAAAGACTCTACGACATCAGCCATTATTACATTTATGGGGGCCATGGACCCGGATTCAGAGTGCCTGAAGGCTGACTCCCAGACCAGCACACATATTTGTATACTAGCAGGCGTGCACACCTGCATGCACCACATGTGATCCTGCATTCGCGCTTTCACATCCATACCCACTTACAAACTCACGAGCATGTCCATTCACATGCATGTACACATGCGCCTGTGCACACTTTGTCTATCTGAAAGCAGACTCTGACAACTAGGCCTGCACACACATGCAAATGCACACTCACTTTTCCCCCATGCATGTGAACACATGAACTTGCATTTATATTCATTCAAATATGCGTGTCCACACCCATGAACTTGCTGTCCTCAGGACCGCCAGCCCAGCACTGGCCACAGACGGGTAGATGGAAGAACCTTTGCACTCCAGGGCAGCCACAGCTAACTCCTGTGTCCTCCAACTGGCTCGGCAAGTTTCCTCCTCTGAGCCTTCGTTGGTACTGTCCTTTCTGCTGGGCATGTCCCTTGGTTTGACCAAGCCCTCTCGCCCTTCAAGATTCACCTTAAAAACATTCCCTGCGGGAAAGCTTCCCTGATTCCCCAGCCAGAAATATCTGCCACCCACCCCAGAGTTCCCCCTGCCAGTTTTTACCACCTCAGCTTGCCTGGTATCACCAGGAGGGCATGATTGCGGCTCACTCACCTGTGACCAGAGCGCTGGCTCTGGAATGCGAGGCTGGACTGAAATGAAACATGCTGATACGTGGGCATCGCAGGTGACTCTCTCCCTCTGCACAAATCAATGCCCAGAGGAGCAGGCAAAGCCAGGGTCCTGTGGCTGCTCACCCCGACCCTGGGCAGACCCCAGTGCCCAGGGGGTGCCCTGTATACCCTTCCTGGCATTGAATTCCTCCAAGGTCCTCATGGAGCCACTGCGCACAGCTCCTGCTGCCCTGACCACTAGCCCTGGGCCCAGCCCTGAGAACAAGGCTCCTTGAGGGCTGGACGAGCCTGGGGGCAGATCTCAGGAATTGTTTTGACTGCTTGAGGCAGACAGACACTTCCAGCCCACAGAAGCAGGCAGTACTTCTCGGAGCCTGGTCCACTGTTTCAGAGGCACCCAGGGTGCTGGTCAATGCAGATTCCTGATCCCACCCTAGAACTGCTGAGGGGCAGCCCAGGAATCAGCATTAACAATAAACTCTCTGGTTTAGTTCTGGTAGGCGTCTGAGAGCCACACCGCCTAATCCAAATTTTGGCATCGCCATTCACTAGTCCTTAGGCAAGTCCTTCAACCTCACTGAGCCTCAGTTTCCTGGTATGTAAAGTGTGGATAAAAATGTTGCCTACCTTGTGGGGCTGCTAGGGAGTTAAATGAGATTATGAAAGTGAAGTGGCTAGCACAGCGCCCATGTGGACAAACGTGGACTGTTAGTGTTGCGCTCTCACACTCCGGGACTTTTGAGTGAGGGGCAGACCCTTGAGGTCCTACTTGGGGAGAGGCCATGATGGAGGTCCTCTGGGCAGCAGAAAGCCTTGGCAGGGCCCTCGCCCAGGACACTCCGCCACCTAGTGGCTCATGTGTGGGACCACACCCAGGTCTCCCGCTTCCACCCAGCTGAGGTCCATGGCTCAGCCAGCCATGTTCCACCCTGCCTCCCTGCCCACCAGTGGCCTTCCTCCCTGCCCCTCTGCTCTGGGAGCCTAACTGGCTTGGCACCAGCCCTGGCACTTCCCTCCAAATTTGTAATAAAATAGGTGGCTCGGGTCAGCTTTCCCTGGCACGAAGGCCAGCTGGCATAGAGGCAGGAGGCAGGGAGAAGCCTGGGGAAAACAGCTCCTTCAATGACTACTAATTACTGTCTGGTATTCTCAAGGGGACTCTTAGGTTTCCTATAGAATCAGAAGCTCCTGCTTCCCAAACTAGGTGACCCCCAACAAAGAGCCTGTTTATTTGTCTTTCTTCCTTTCCTAGTCCCTCATCATTCATTCATTCCAGTGAATGAATTCCAATGTATTCATTCATTCATTCATTACTGAGATGTTTACTCCATGCCAACTGCCCAGGCTCAGTGGTGATTACCAGGAATTGGCAAACTCGTCCTGTAAAGGGCCAGCTAGTAAATATTTTCAGGTTTGCAGATCAACCCACTCTGCCATTGTAGCAAGAAAGTAGCTGTTTTGTGTAGTGATTTTTGGAGAGAAAGAAAAAAATTCTAAAATATAAAAGAAAAAGAAAAGTAGCTATGGACAACATGTAAACAAATGGGTGGATGTGGTTGTGTTCCAACAAAACTTTATTTGTGGACACCGAAATTTGAATTTCATATAATTTTCACGTCATGAAATATTGTTTTAATTTTTTTCAACCATTTAAAAATATAAAAACTATTCTCAGCTTGCAGGCCATACAAAACAGGCAACAGCCAGCGAGCCACAGCTTGCCAGCCCTGAGCTGAGCGGCCCACAGGCAAGACCATGGAGAGTGCCACGTCCTGTCTGTGCCAATAACTCTAGATTCAAGGCCTTTGGCAAGGCTTAGTGGGGAGGAGGGGAGGTCTCCAAGCCCCCTGCAGCTCAACAACTGCAGTCCTCCCAGACTCCTCCCTCTCAATGCCACATGTGTTCTGTGGCTTAGATACGGGGACTCTTAGGTTTCCTATAGAATCAGAAGCTTTTTTGATAGCAAGAACATTACTGTTTAAGCATCTGGAGTCAGAAAGGACCTGGGTTCAAATACCAGCTTGACCACCCCTTAGCTGGATGGCCTTGGGTGAGTTACTTAGCATCCCTGTGCCTCAGTTTCCTCATCTGCAGTACCTCCCTCATAGGTTATTGAGAGCATGAAGGAGTCAATACCTGCATGTGCAGTGCCCAGACAGGTGCCTAAGTGGAGGCACGTGGTCAGTGCTTGTGGACTGTCCTCACAGTTCCTTCTCCCCGCCCCACCCCAGAACCCCGCATGGCTCTGGGCACACAGTGTCTGCTCAGTCCCTCCTTGCCAAGTTGTAACTTCCAGAATAAGAGAAAAAGCCCTCTGACTCCTGCCCCAGGAGCCCCGAAGAGTCCATACATACCCTGGGCTCCTGGGAGGCTTTGCCCTTTGGACTTAGCTTAGCGCATTTCCCCTTTGGCTTCTTTCCCCCTGGCAAAATGATCCCCTTGTCCCTTCCAAACCAGCCCACATGGAATCCCAGGCTCAGGAGTATGTGCACATGAAGAGCTCTTGGCTGGTTCTGCTCCAGGGACTAGCTATGGAGGACAAGGCTGCTTGGCTGGGGACAAAGGAAGTGGGAGCCCACCTCATCTGCCAGCCCATGGTCCATAGGGGTGGGCAGGCTGCCTGGGTCAAGGCCTGGAGCACCTCAGCCATTGTGCCAAATACCTTGACCCTGCAGTGCTTTCTCTATTCTCCAAGTACACTTCCAAGTTAGTTTTCTCTAACTTCCAGAACAGCACCCCTCTCTCTCCTCCAAGAGCTTTTATTAACTTTTTTTTTTTTTTTTTTTTTT
>RJWJ010038549.1:0-14950 GCA_004363605.1 Indri indri
CTCTCTCTCACGTGAGACCAAGCTGAGGTGTTTACTTAGCTGAAGGTCTAAAGATAAAATGTTTTGACAGAGTGTATACGACAAGCATAAAAATTAAACTCTTTATTTCATTATCACATTTCATTTTTTTCACCCCTGTGCTTCCCTCCCCCACCAGTCCACATTTCATTTTTAACCCAATTAATGCTGAGAATTTAAAAGATGACCTTAATGTTATCCAGTCATCTAAAGAGCCCACCAAGATGAACACTATTTACAGACTCAAAAAGTGAGTAAAAGCAAAGTAAAATCCTTAAAAAAAAAAAAAATGCAACTAAAGACCTTAAAACAAATAACATAGCACATAGCAAGCGGGAGGCAGCCCAGAAGTTGGGTTTCTGATGTACTCAACAGAACACATCACTTCATGTCATTTCTCTTTTGATGATAATCGCCAGGAATCCCACAAGTGATGAGATACCACAGCTTCCTTGGGTCAAAATACTCAGTGTCATTAACAAAGGATACTTAACCTCCGCCTGCCCACTTCGCTGTGCAGATCCGTCATGAGCAAACAGAGCAAGAGTTCGGAGGAACGTGGGGACTGGGAATGCAGGACCCAGCTCTCACCTTCGATGTAAGCGTGGCTGTGACAGTGGTCCCCACTGACCCCCTCCTGGTGCTCCGACCCTGGGTAATCCCTTCCCCAAGGGAGGCTGTCACTTGCATCTAGCAAAAAGAATGCAGGAGAGGTGATGGGATGTCCCTTTTGATATGAAGTTATAACAGACTGTGACCTCTGTCTTGCTCTCGCTCTCTTCCGCTTTTCTTGCCTCCTTTGATGAAAACAGCTGCCACGTTGTGAGCTGTCCTGAGGACAGCTCCATGTGACAACACAAGGTGGCCTATGGCCAACAGCCGTAATAAACTAAGACCCTTAGCGCAACAGCCTGTGGGGAACTGACTCCTGCCAGTGACCTCATGCGTGACTGAGAAGCAGGTCCTCCCCCAGCAGAGCCCAGAAAACACCTTGACCGCAGCTTTACGAGACCCTGAGCCCAGGACCCAGCCCAGCCACGTCTAGATTCCTGACCCACAGAAACTGTGACATAATAGATTTGTGCTATTTTAAGCAGCTAAGTTTTGGAGTAATTTTTTATGCCACATTAGAAAATTAATATACCTCAGTAAATAACAACATGCTTAAAGAGATAATAAATCATTTGTGTTAAGTCTGAATCAGCATTTACAAATTATTTGTACAGGGTCAACTAAGTCAACTGTGATCTCAACTCCAAGAAAGCCAGAACTTCACCACCTGAACAGGAGAGTTTAGCACCCCACACTGATGCAGTTGCTCTAAGGATTCTAGCTAACTACAGGGTTCTCTGGCTCCCTGCCCTTGTCATCGAATATCTGAAAATCACACTCTATTGTATTTCTTCAGATTTGCAAGTCGACTATAAAATTTCTAAATTTCTAGCAAGTTTTAAAACAAATAATGGACAACAAGGTATATATGTTTGTCCTCTTGGCTGAATTTACTTTGCCAAAGAACTCATTTGTGCAGTTAGATATCACACTTAAAAGTGAGCTCTCTTACTTATATGTCCAGAATAGGCAAATCTACAGAGACAGAAAGCAGATTCGTGGCTGCCATGCCAGAAAAGGGGGAATGACTGTTAACAGGCAGGGGGTTGCTTTTGGAGTGATAAAAGTGTTTTGGAATTAAACAGTGGTGATGGTTATACGATCTTGTGAGTGTATACTTTAAAATGGTGAATTTTATGGTTTCTGAATTTTATTTCAATTAAAAATTTCAGTGCGCTCTTATGGAGGAAAGCTAACTCATCCATTTAAACATCTCCCCAACTAGTTACATCCCATTCCCAGGCATATGACAATGGACTGGCGTCTGCTATCAGAGCATGCATAAATGACAACATGACAATGGCCTGCCACCATGGCTTAGGTCTCACTACAGGTTTGTTTGTGGGGTTTTTGTATTGTATCTTCCAGGAAAATTACTAGCAAAAGTCCTCCCCCAGGAAAGGTTTTTGGCCTTTTAAATGTGTTTCTGTTTGTTTACAAAAACAGGAATGTCAGATTCCTGTTTTTAAGACAATTTGTACCTTGTTTCATAATACTTAATTTGCCACTCCTTGCTATGAACTACAAGGTAAGAAAACTTAACAACAAAACATTTAAGAGGAAGAAATCTTTTCAAAGGCAAGATTTCATTTCCACGTCCCGCTATCTATTCCAATGCCATCTCCGACACACGTGGAGAATGGCACATGCCTCCGAAAGTTACACAGTCAAACATACTCCATACCCAGAAAAAATCCTGACATGATTTATGGCCAGAATTTTGAATCAAGGCAGGATTTTTCAACAAGAACAGGACGGAGAAGAAAATACCTGCATTCTATCATGATTATAAGGGAAGTGAGTAAATGAATTAAAAAACAGTATCTTTGAACAACCGTAGTGACAACAGCTTTCCCTTATTCCACTTGTTTTAAATAGCTCCTATCTGTAAACTTGAATACCAGCTCTAGCTGACTTAACAGTCTTAATTCTTTGACTTTCCATACTGAACATGATCCAGCATACTGTGAAAACGAAAGGCGGCTGCCTCTACCGAGGGCTGCGTCCCACCGTGTTCTCCGATGAGGCGCCACCCCTCGCTGGCACCTGCTCAGATGCTTCGGTAGTCAGAGCCCCGGGCTACGATGGCAGCGGCTTCCCATTCCACGGCGAAGAATGAAATAGTTCCAAAAAACCCAAATATCACCATGACCAGGAGTTGCCAGTGAAGGAGAAGGTAGTTGCTGTAGAAAAATGCCACGGCTGCACAAATAGACTAAGAACAAACAAAAGAAATCACAACGTGCACATAGCGGTGCTGTGCAACACCGCAATTAGCCCCACTACTATCCAACCCACAGGACCGCTGGGACTGGCGGCGCTTTCCATGCCCTCTGCATCTAGATGTGCCCTCACTGGTCACTAACGCACAAACGCACATGGTAAATTCCCACCGAGAGCAGGTAATGAGCAAGTTACAATCTCTGCTATTTAAAATAGCATTTTGTGGAAAACGGGAGTAATAAAATAATGTCCCGAGTGAGAAATATACTTGTGTATATTACAAATGAAGGGAATTCTGGTATCTAAGTAAGGAAATCTCCTATCTGAGCCTTAGAGACCAGAATGCAAAATCTCTTACACTAAAGAGGCAGAAAAATCATACTGCTCACTGCTTCCTAATTCTACTCACAAGTCCTTTTACAGGATACCCCCAACTTTCATTTAAAAACCACAATACTAGTAACCAAAGAAAACAAAGTAATACACAAAGGACAAGGACCCTACTTTAAATGCAGTCTGAAGAGGTTACCTGAACAAACTTGAAGACGGCAAAAGCTGGCGCACTGTCTTCAGAATAGAGAAAGCCTAAAATACTAAGCAGTTGGGTGTTGAAGCAGCTGTCTCCAAGACCCAACAGAAAACTGCAGAGAATGGCAACTTCTTTGCTAAAGAAAACAAAAATTAACTTAGTATGAATATTACCAATATTTGCTAGAGTCATTCAAAATGTAAATGCAACCCACCCAACAAAAGCATTTTACCTTCAAGTTTTAAATATTTATTATACTATGGAACAAGAACATTAGAATTTACAAAGTAAGAATTTATACTCTTTATATTGTAACAAACTCCAGTCTATTAACTAATGGGGAAGGAAAATGTAGGTTGAATATCCCTTATCCAAAATGCTTGGGACCAGGGGTGTTCCAAATTTTGGAATTCTTCAGATTTTGGAATATCCACATTATACTTACCAGTTAAGCATCCCTAATCTGAAAATCCAAAATGCTCCAATGAGCATCTCCTTTGAGCGTCACATTGGCACTCAAAAAGTTTCAGATTTTGGAGCATTTCTGATTTCAGATTTTCAGATTAGGGATGCTCAGCCTGTACTGATTTTAGGGCTGGGCTCCCCTTGGATTTGTGGATCTAGATAGAAATGTCTACATTATAATGAATTTCAGAGTTGAGTGCAATAAACCAATATCCTCAAAACTCATATGAGCCTCTCTGAAAGGACTGTGGGGGCTCCCCTGCTCCTCTTCGTTCTGCTCCTCCCTAACTCACTGTTCAAAACACAGACACAGGAAATTCCAATCAGGTACTTATGTGCTCCTTCAAGGATCAAGAAAAAGATTTAGTGGGGCAAAAGGTTAAAATCAACTATTATAAAAATAACTTGGGATTCTCTACAGATTCCTACTTAAACTCATTCTGACTCTATTGATACTTGACAGACAACCTTTTGAAGACAACAGACTCTGAAGAGGATTAACCGCTCCACTTAATATAACATCTCGCCATCTGACTCCCCCACCCTCGTATTACAGGAATGGCAGTCACGGTACCTGGGTTTGATGTAAGCAATGTTGTTAGTTCCCTCAACAGGTGCAATGGGAGCATCTCCAGGCATGTTGAGAAATATTAAATAAAAAGCTATAAAGTGCACCAGGATGCCCAACAGCACAACCGGGTTTCTACCAAAGCGATTATTCTTGCTCAGCAGGCCAAAGAGGCTTCCACCTATAAATCAAGATGATAGAAACATCACCAGGACTGCCACAACATTACACAGCTATTCATGAGTTATAACCAAGTGGGCAAGTTGTAACTGAACATTATCAAACGTTCAATATCTTCAAAAAATCCAACACCTCAGTGCCTGCAGACAATGCTAATGATGATCAAGCATCATCATTATACCAAAAAAATAAGGTATCAAAATTACTTGCATTTATATCCAGGAACATTCTTGCATTTCTTCTCTATGAATTATTATACCCATAAAACTATCCCCCTTTGATCTGTCACTTATATCAGAGTTAATAAAAAGGATACAACTTATCTCTACTACCAAGTTTTCTTGTAACCATAGCCGAATGAGCCCGGTGACACACTGAAAGGCAAGCATTGTGCAATTTCAGAACTACGTGTGAGCTCCAAAGAGGGGACAGAAAGGCTTATGGAGGCTCAGCAATCAGAACAGCTTAGAATGTCTCCATGGCGAGGCGAGAATCCTTACTACCAAGAAGAAAAGATCTTTCTAACCTAACAGTAGGAGACAATGGGGCATTGCCTTTATGGTTCTTAAGTGAGTTCTACCCTAGAAATCTATCCCAGCAAACCCATAAATCAAAAGTGAAGGCTGACACTTAAAAAAAAAACCTATCTAGAAAGTGGGCAAAAGATACGGACATGTTTCACCAAAGAGAACATACATGGGTAAACACACGAAAAGATGCTCAACATCATTACCCATTCAAGAAATGGAAATTAAAATCACAATAAAATATCACTACACATCTATCAGAATGGCTAAAATCAAAAATAATAAGAACACTGAATGCTGGCGAGGATTTGGAAAAACTAAATCGCTCACACATTGCCGGTACAGCTCCTCTGGGAAACAGCCTGGAAGCTCCTCTCAAAAGTAGGCTGCTGGCCAGGCACAGTGGCTCCCGCCTGTAATCCCAGCACTCTGGGAGGCCAGGTGGGCGGATCGCTTGAGCTCAGGAGTTTGAGACCAGCCTGAGCAAGAGCGAGACCCCATCTCTACAAAAAATAAAAAAATTAGCTGGCTGTGGTGGCGCACACCTGTAGTCCCAGCTGCTCAGGAAGCTGAGGCAGGAGGATCTCCTGAGCCCAGACACCTGAGGCTACAGTGAGCTATGATCACACCACTGCACTCTAGCCTGGGTGACACTGAGACCAGACTCTGTCTCAAAAAAAATAAATCAATAAATAAAGTAGGCTGCAGCACAGGGAGAGGGAACCCAGGCAGAGCCCCACAGCCTTCCTGAGCTGAAGAGACAGGGCTGTGAGTCTAGGGAATCCCAGAGTGGCTGGAGTTCACAGACAAGGGTATCGGAAAGGATAGCTGCACAGACAAACAATTCCAGGGGTCTTCAGAGGGTCCCCCTGAGCCTTCAGCCGAGTACTGATCAGCAGATTATGTGAGTAAATGAGCAGAGGCCTGGAAAAGAACCAGCCAACAGGATTGGCAGTATGAGTGCTGTGCCCTGGGCTGGGAACAGTGTCTGGTCCCACCAGCCAGACTGGAAAACTTACAATTCACAGGGCACTGGGTGGAGTACACAGAGGGGTCTTCCCCAGGAGAAGGGAATAATTAGCCCTAGACTGAGTGGGTGCTGCTCCAGTCCCACCCAATGAATCTTAAAACCATGACCTGAAAGAATAATGCTGTTTTCAATTAAATGAATTACATCTAAGAACAAAGCTCAATGATATTTACACGAATAAAAGAAATCTAGTACTCAACAAGGTGAAAGTCACAATGTCTGGTATGCACAACAAAATATCACCAGGCATGCAAGGAAGCAGGAAAGTAGGACCTATAATGCGAGAAAAAGTGATTAAATGTAGAATTATCACATAACCGAGCAATTCCACTCCTGGGGATATGCCAAAGAGAAATGAAAACATACGTCCGCACGAAAACCTGTACACGAATGTTCACAGCAGCGTTACTCGCAATGGCCAAAAAGTGGAAACAACCCAAGTGTCCATTACATGATGAGTGGATAAATAAAATGCGGTGCATGTATACAGTTAAATGTTATTTGGTAATAAAGAGGAATGAAGTACTGCTATGTGCTATAACATGGATGAACCTCGAGAGCATCATGCTAAGTGAAGAAGCTAGTCACAGGTCATTTATACAAATGTCCAGAAGAAGCAAACCTTCAGAGAGGGAAAGCAGATTAGTGGTGGCCTGGGCCTGGGGAAGAGAGAGAAGAATGGGAAGTTACTGCTAATGGGTACAAGTTTCTTTTTTTGAGACAGTGTCTCACTTTGTTGCCCAGGCTAGAGTGCCATGGCATCAGCCTAGCTCACAGCAACCTCAAACTCCTGGGCTCAAGCGATCCTCCTGCCTCAGCCTCCCGAGTAGCTGGGACTACAGGTGTGTGCCACCATGCCCGGCTAATTTTTTCTCTATATATTTTCAGTTGTCCATATAATTTCTTTCCATTTTTAGTAGAGACGGGGTCTCGCTCTTGCTCAGGCTGGTCTTGAACTCCTGAGTTCAAATGATCCTCCCACCTCGGCCTCCCAGAGTATTAGGATTACAGGCGTGAGCCACTGCGCCTGGCCCAAAGTTTCTTTTAAGGGGGATGAAAATGTTCTAAAATTGATTGTGGTGACACGGCACAGCCCTGTGAATATACTAGAAAACACTGACCGGTACACTTTAAATGGGTGAATCTGGGGGCCTGCGAGTTTTATCTCAATAAAGCTGTCAGGAAAAGAAAGAGAGCAAAACTACCCCAGGACTGTCACAGATGTTAGGAATGAGCAAGACATTAAAATAATTAATACTATAACTGTATTCCACATGTTCAAAAAGTTGAGACATGAAAAATACAAAAAAAGACCCAAGAACATCTAGAGATGAAAACCACAACGTCGGTAATGGAAAACAGATACACCAGATAGGATTCACAGCAGATTCACACTGCAGAAGGAAGGATTAGTGAACTACAGCTGTCCCTCAGTACAGGAGGGGACTGGTTCCAGGACTCTCACATGCACCCAACTCTGCACATACTTGAGTCCCCTAGTCGGCCCAGCAGAACCTGCATGTTGGAAAAGTTGGGCCTCCAAATACTTGGGTTTCACATCTCATGAGTACTGTATTTTCCATCCTCGTTTGGTGGGAAAAAATCTGCATATAAGTGGACGCTTGCAGTTCAAACCTGTGTTGTTCCAGAGTCAGCAGTAATCCAAACTATCCAAAATGAAGCAAAGAAAGAAAAGAGAGTTTCGAAAATCAACAAAGCATCAGCAGGCTGTGGGACAACTTTGAGTTGTAACTGGAGGCTGTGAAGGAAAAGGAGGCAGGACAGAAAAAACATAGGAAGAAACAATGGCCAAAATGTTTCCAAATTTGATAAAACCCATAAACCCGCACAGGAAAGAAGCTCGATGAACAAGAAGCACAAGAAACATAAAGTAAACTATACCAAGACACATAATCAAATTCCCCAAAATGAGTGATAAAGAAACAAATCTATTAAGATACAAAATTCAACATGTAAAAATCAACAACATTCTAGATATAAGTAATAACCCATTAGCAAATATAATGAGTGAGAAACATTTAAACAGATACAAAAGAGATAGATCATTTAGGAATAAGCCTAATAGGAAACGTTCAAAATCTACATGAAGAAAATCACAAAGCACGCCTGAAAACCATAAAAACGGACATGGACATACGGGATTGGGGAGAGGGACTCAGTGTTCAATGGAGACAGTTTCAGTTTGGGAAAATGAAAAGAGATCCAGATATCAGCTGCGCGGCAATGTGAATGTACTTAACCTTACTCAAGTTAACACTGAAAAATGGCTAAGACGGTAACTTTTATGTTATGTGTATTTCACTACAATTTTAAAAATACACAAACAAAAAGTTCAATAAGTTTTTTTAACAGAGCTAAGCAAGTTGGTCTTAGTTAACAAGGAAAAATAAACAGTAAGAATAGCTAGAAATGCGATGAAGAGGAAGAGCTCTGAAGGGGACCTGCCTCATCAGATAATAAAACGTACTACAAAGCCTCTGTCACTAAAACAGTGTGGTACTGACGCATGAGTAGACTGACAGATCAATGGAACAGAATACAAAGCCCAGAAACAGAATCAATTGCGTATGAAGATCTAGTCTATGATAAAGGTGGTGTGTCCCATCACTGCAGCAAAGCTAGTGCTTTTTAACACATGGCATTGGGATAACCGGCTCACCAGCTGGAAAAAGGTAAAGTTCAATCCATTCCTCACACCGTATGCAAGAACAAATTCCATATAAATCAGAGATCTAAATAAAAAAAATAAATTACACAACAGACGAAAATATGGGCAAATCTTCTTTCACCTCAGTATAGGGAAGAACATTCTAACTACAACTCAAAATCCAGAGGCAATAAAAAAAAAACATTGGTAAATTTGACTACATAAAAATAAAAACAAATATATGGCAAAAAGCACCATAACCAAAGTCAGAAGACATATAATAAACTGGGGGAAATATTCACAATATACCACACAGGAAAAAAAGAGCTAATGCCCCTAATTTTATAAGGAAAATATAAAACTGAGGAAAAACAGATTAAAAATCTTCTAGAAAAATGGGCAAAAAGATTCCAATAGAAGGCCTGGCATGATGGCTTATGCCTGTAATACTAGCACTCTGGGAGGCTGAGGCAAGAAGGTCGCTTGAGCTCAGAAGTTCAAGATCAGTCTGAGCAAGAGTGAGACCCTGTCTCTACTAAAAATAGAAAAAATTAGCCAGGCATCGTGGCACGTGCCTGTAGTCCCAGCTACTCAGGAGGCTGAAGCGGGAGGATTGTTTGAGCCCAGGAGTTTGACGTTGCTGTGAGCTAGGCTGATGCCATGACACTCTACTCAGGGCAACGGAGCGAGACTCTGTCTCAAAAAAAGAAAGAAAGAAACCAGAAAGTCAGGAATTCCAAGACACTTTCCTTATGTATTTTAAGAGGAAAAGTTGGGAGAGACCACGTGTCTATTTATTTGTGGTTTCTATCTATGAATTATTTGACAAATGTTTTATAATTTAGAGCAGTGACAATAGAAAAACTAAAACATACCCATTTGGGCAAAAATAAGTAGAAAAAACAGAAATTCAAGGACAGAGAGGTGAAATACCTTAAAATTTCTATTTTAACTATAACGAACTGGTATTTTGAATGCAAAGACTTTTTTTTAAACCAACCTAAAATTTCTCCAATGCCGATGAAAATGCCAGAAAGTCCAATAAGGCTTTTCTCTTCTGTTCCAAATTTATTTATAGCACCAATACATGTTCCATATACACCAGAGAAGAAAGTCAATTCCAGACCTTTAGAAAAAAAAATCAGATTTAATTTAACTATACATTCACTTTCTTCTTTTCCTGATTTTCTTCACGTCTAGTGGTATTTGAGGTACATATACATAAAAAACACAGAGAAAACAAAACTCACAGAGAATAAAGTGTTAATCCTCAAGCAGAGCATAAACTGATGCCATATAATGTATAAAATGAAATTAGCCACATGCTCTGGACTAAATATTTGTGCCCGCCCCTAAAATCCATATGTTGAAACCTTAATCCTCAAAGCATGAGGGTATCTGGAGATGAGGCCTTTGGGGGGGTGATACGGTCATGAGGGTGGATTATAAAGAGACACCAGAGCTGGCGTCCTGTCTGCTCTCTGCCATGTGAGGGCTCAGCAAGAAGGCAGCTGTCTACACACCAGGAAGAGCCCTCGCCGGAACCCAACCACGCTGGCGCCCTAATCTTAATAACTGTCTAAGTCAGCAAGTCCATGGCAATTTGTTACAGCAGATAAAACTAAGATACGAGATGGCATTTGCCATGTATTTCAGATAAAAGTATACAACTCAAATAAACAGACATCCTCATGTCAAAACCTGTCACTCTGCGTGCAGGCAGGGGATAGGCAGAGGATATAATTAACATAACTTTGAATACTAAATAATAATGAATACTAAAGTACTCATTATCTTTATGAATAGCTTTCCAAGGAAACAGGAACATTCCTATTCCTGCTAAATTGTACTCCCGGTGTACTGGAAAACCAACACATGCCATCTACTGTTGCTTAAAGGCATAATAATGCTTTAATTAAACTCTGTTTCCTAGGAAAAGAAAATTACTAAGATTAGAATAAAAAGGGTAAATCAGTAGAGGATCTTGATTCCTTAATGCTACAAAATCTTAGTTGTGAATTTTAAAGATGTTTAATGTTTATTCCATTTCTCCTAAAAAGAAGAGTTGGTACCTATGAGGCACACACATGCCGAAGTAGTAACTGGCACATTAGCGCCTTATTTAAAAGGAAATGAATTCCCTCATAATTCTTAAGACCTAAGGGTGCTCCACCTATTGTCACATCACACATGATCGTGCCCTTCTATTTCATTAGAAATTATCTTAATCCATGTAAAGTTACAGAGGATTTATTCATGGTTATTTTCTGCAGTGCTCTGTGTTGTGCTTAAATCATAGGTCTCGATGAGCCACGTGTCCTAGTTTTCTTCCCACAGTGGATTTAGGCTGGCCCTGTGACTTGTTGTCACCAAGAAAATGCGGTACAAGGGATGCTGGGCTAGATGCAGGCCTGAGCTTTAAGAAGGTCTGGCAGTTTTTCCTGTTGCCCTCTGTGCAGCCTTTCGCCATTAACAAAGACGTCTGGCTATGCGGCCAGCTCAGGAGATCTCGTGGAGCGGGTCACACAGGTGGACAGAGGCCCTGAGACTACATGCAGAGAGAGACCCAGATCTATATCTGACCACGGTCAAGGTACCAGACATGTGAATGAAACTGCCCTGGAAATTCCAGCCCCAGCCACCCTCCGACAGAAGCCACAAGAGACTCCAAGTAATTTAATCAGAAGAACCAACCGGGGGGCAGGGGTGGATGATGAAAAATTACTTAATGGGTATGATGTATGTTATTCGGGTGATGGATTCCTTAAAAATCCTGACTTGACCACTATGCAATCTATACATGTAACAAACTTACACTTGTACCCCACACATTTCTACAGATTACAAAAAGTAAGAACCATTCGGCTGTGCCAAGGTACAGAATTGTGAGAAATAATAACATATTGTTTTCAGCCCTATGGTCATTATGCAGCATCAGAAAACCAAAACAGCAATTCCATTACCTGTGTAAGCAGTTGTAATACTCAGAAGGAGCATCTCCTTGGTGGTGCATAACTTAAAAGACTTTTCTGTAAAGAAAAAAATTTAGGAATACTTAACTAGATTTTAATTAAACAAAAATTCTAAAACATTCATTCAACCAAAACACCCCTTGTTAATAATGCCAGTAAATGCTTTGGGATAGAAGTTAAAGTTTTAGATTAAAATGCGTAAGGTATGAATTAAATCTGCGCCATAAGGCAAAAGCTTATTTCAAGTGCTTAAATATATCCTAGAGTTCATTTTCTTCAACACATTTTCCAGCTCTGACAACAAAAATAACATGAAAAGGAGGAAAACAAATGGAATCAAACAAAACAACAAAATACTTCAACAGACATGATTAAAGATTAATCATGTGACTAAAGATTAATCATCAGGTGATTAAAGGAGTCAACAATTGGTCAAGCACTGACTTTCCTAAAGAATTATCACAGAGCGGCTTTAAGACTGGACTCAAAGTCACAATCACCAGGGAGCTTTTTGACCACACAGAAGCTGGAAAACCACTTCCCAAGATTCCGACTCTAGATCTGAGGACTGGAACTTTAGTTGTGCACATTTGTTTGTTTATTGATTGACTGAATGAGACAAGGTCTCACTCTGTTGCCCAGGCTAGAGTGCAGTGGTGTCATCATAGCTCACTGCAACTTCAAACTCCTGGGCTCAAGTGATCCTCGTGCCTCAGCTTCCCAGGTAGCTGGGACTACGTGCCTGGCTAATTTTTTAAAACATTTTTGTAGAGACAGGGTCTCATTACTGCCCAGATCCGTCTCAAACTCCTCGCCTCAAGCAATCTTCCCACTGTGGCCTCTCAAAGTGCTGGGTGTGAGCCACCATGCCTGGCCTCCAATCGCTTTAATGTTTGTTTTTATATTGTTCAATTTAGTTGAAATCTGCAATGGAAAATGTATTTCTAGAAACTCCACAGTTTGGCCAGGTGCACCTGTAGTCCCAGCTACTTGGGAGGCTGAGGCAGGAGGATCACGTGAGCCAGGAGTTTGAGGTTGCAGTGAGCTATGATGATCCCACTGCACTATAGCCCAGGCAACAGAGTGAGACCCTATCTCAAAAATAAAAAGAAAAAGAAAAATAACAAAACCTCCACATTTTAATTTAACCGCCTTTTTTGAACCTGCTCACATTTCATAATTTAAGGACCATTAATCTACTATACAAAACTAATAGTGGGTCCAGATGTTAGCTTTTATTCAACTGCTGTCCACAAAACTTACATAAGTCACAAACACTGTGCTGAATCTCTCCATATGTAAAAGAGGATACTTATTTCTCTAATGTCTCTGATATATAATGAGAACAAATGCAGTAAGATATTTTTACCAATCACTTTTAAGTATTTCCAGGAAAAACTATATAATCAATAAAGTTTAAAACAATATTTTTAATTTTAAAAAATTACACTAACAAAGCATGTTCATTTTAGAATAATCAGAAGACTTAGCTAACAAAAAGAAACTCTAAAACATAATCTAGTATGATACTATTAATGGTGAATACATGTCATTATACATCTATCCATACCCATAAAATACACAAGACCAAGAGTGAATCCTAATGTAAAAATGATCTTTGCATGATAATGATGTGTCAATGTAAGTTCATTGGTTGTAACAAATGTACCCGGGGGGTGGGGGGGACACTGATATTGGGGGGAAGCTGGGCATGTGTGGGTGTCGGGGGTATATAGGAGGAACTCTCTATACTTTCTGCTCAGTTTTGCTATGAACCTAAAAATGCTCTAAAAAACAAAGTCTATTTAAAAAAACAACAATCTATTTGTAGAAACTGACAGATTGATCCTAAAAGTCATATAGGAATTCAAGAGACCCACAATAGCCAAAATAATTTTGAAAAAGAACAAAGTTGGGGACTCCCACCTTCCGATTTCAAAACACACAGTAATCAACACAGCACAGTACTGGCATAAGGATATAGATACATACATATACACTTAGAAATACACCCTTATGCTTACAGTCAATTGATTTTCGACAAGGACAAGGACACAGTTCAGTGGGGAAAAGGATAGACTTTTCAGCAAATGGTGCCAGGACAACTGGATATTCATGTGCAAAAGAATGAAGCTGGACTTCTACTTCACACTATACACAGACATTAACTCAAAAGGAATCACAGACTATAACCATAGAGCTAAAACTATAAAATTCTTAGAAGAAAATTCCTGATGGAACTGGAGACCATTATCCTAAGAGAAGTTTCTCAGGAATGGAAAACCAAATACCACATGTTCTCACTAATAAGTGGGAACTAAATGAGGGGTACATATGGGCAAAAAGAGACATAAAGGACCTTGGAAACCAAGAAGGAGGAGAGGAAGGATAAAAACTTACCTATTGGGAACAATAAACACTATTCTGGTGACGGGCACACTAAATGCCCTGACTTAGGCATTACACAAGGTATCCATGTAACAAAAACATTTGTACCCCCTTAATATTTTAAAATTAAAAAACAAAATACAGGAGTATATTTTGGCGACCAAGGGTGAAGCAAAAACTTAAGACACCAAAAGTATACACGACAAAAGAAAAAACAGATAAATCCATTTCATCAAAATTGAAAACCTTTACCAAAACCACACAGCTATTACCAAAAAGACAAAAGATAACAAGAGTTGGCAAGATGTGGAGAAAAGGGAAGCCCTGTACACTGTGAGAAAGAATGTCGGTTGGTATAGCCAACATGGAAAACGGTGTGGAGGGTCCTCAAAAAAATTAAAAACAGAACTAGATTATGATCCAGCAATCCCACTTCTGGGCATAGGAAGGAAATGGAATCGGTATCTCGAAATGACATCTGCACTCCCATCTTCATTACAGCATTATTTGCAATAGCTAAGATACGGAAACAACTAAATGTCCTTCAATAGATAAATAAAGAAAATGTAGGGCCAGGCATGGTGGTTCACACCTGTAATTCTAGCACTTTGGGAGGTTGAGGCAGGAGGATCACTTGAGGCCAGGAGTTCGAGTCCAGCCTGGGTAACATAGTGAGACCCCATCTCTATAAAAATAGAAAAATTAGCTAGGTGTGGTGGTGCACGCCTGAAGTCCCAGCTACTGGGAGGCTGAGGTGGGAGGATCACTGG
>RJWJ010038550.1:0-14940 GCA_004363605.1 Indri indri
GCCTAATGAATAGCATTTAAGCTATAAGATTTGTTCTTTGTTCCACACTCTGGCCATATGCCACTAGTTTTAGTTTATAATGCTCTCACTGTCTTTTCCAAATGGTTTATCATTTCAGTTTTGATTTTCTTTTTAGCCCGTGTTATGAAGACTGGTCAGGGGTTCTTTTTCTATTTCCTAGTAGTGTTTTTTTAAATTATTAATTCATGGTCCTGTGTTCACATTTTGAATTTTATGGATATTTTGTTAGTAAATGGTAAATTTTTATCAATATGCCTTGAATGCTAAGTGCTAATAGATTTTGTTTGGTAATATTATTCAAATTCTTTATATCTTTTAATTTTTGTTTAATATAATAAATGACATTAGGCTATGTAAGGAAAATGTATATGTCTATTTTGAAGGTAAATGACATGTCCGGAATTTGCCTTAAAATAACCCAGAAAATACAAAAGGGATGATGGATAGATGAAACAAGTATGCCAAAATGTTTGTGGTTATTATGGCTGGGTTATGGCACAGGAGGGTTTGTATTCTTCACTTTTGTGTATTCTTAAAATTTTATAATAATAAAAGGTTTTTAAAAATTCTCTCTGTCCTTATTTGTTTTTAGATTGCTCGATCTGTTGATTCCAGAGAAAGGTGTGTTAAAGTGTCCCAGTATGTTGTATTGTTTTTCTAATACTGTTTACTTGATGCTTTGAATTCATGTAATTAGGTGCATAAAATTTTACTACAGTTAAATTTCCTTTTACCATAATAAAATCTTTTTCCCATTTAATGATATCTTGTTTTAATATTGCCAGACTAATTTTGTTGTTAGTATTATTTTAGTATATTTCCCATATCTATGTTTTCTTTTGGAACATTTTTTTCTTAATGAAATATAACCCACATATGGAAATGTAATGTGCACAAAGAAGAATATGTAACAGAATTTCCATAGATTTGCATATGTAGACATCATTCAAGCCATATTCCCTGGGCATAATGCAATAATTTTATAAAATAGCAGAAAGGAAAAAAGAAAGGAACAGAGAATGAAAAACAACTCTTGGCTTAAAAAGGAAACCAAAACTGAAATGAAAAACTAATTGGAATGGACAGTGGAGCATTATATAGTGAAACTAATGTGGCCAGAGTGTGGTGCAAAGAAAAAAATTTATGGTGTTAAATGCCATTCATTGGAAAGCAAGAAAGTATAAAAATAGAGTATTAAATTAAACGCAACTCATAACTCCTAGAGCAAACCACTCACTGACTTGGATGGTAATCACTTCCTTGCTTTGCTTCTATAATATTAATACCTGTACATGCATCTCTAAAGACTGTACTTTTGTTTGGCTTATTTTAAAACTTCATATAAAGAGCATGTAAATACAGCATTGATATACTTTCCCTCTGCTAATTTGGAAGCTATACATTGTTTTTTAATAAAAATATTTTCTTAACTTTTGTCATGGAAGTTTCCAAACACATTAAAAAGTACAGAGATGGGCATAATGAAACCCAATTCATGCATCACTGGTTTCAATAATCATTAATACATGGTCAGTCTTGTTTCATTAATATCTTTGTCTACCTGCCCATCCCCTGATTATTTAGATGAAACATTTCTGTTCTGTTGTTGGTTATAATAGAAATTATGACATGTATTTTCAGCTTCTTGAAATCTGTCACTATCTTACTTTTCTGGATAATACAGATTTTTGAACACTGGAACTATTTAACCTTCTCCTAACTTAGATATTATCGTTACCATGTCTTTTAATTCCATATATATATATATTTTTTTAATAACCAACAAGACATCATTAATAGTGTTTTAAATAGTCAGCATTTCTTTAGATTTACTTGTATATTTACTACGTTAACCTTCATCCATTCTTATACGTCATTTCTTCTTGGGATTATTTTGCGTCTGACTAAAGCATGTCCTTTACAATTTCATTTTCTGAGGGTCTGCTGGTAGCAGTATTTCTGGTTTTGTTCACAGATAGCCATGTGATTTCTTTTGCCATATAACTTAGGAAGTATTTGCAAAATTCAGTGACATTGCTATAACAAAATCCCTTTTATTCCTTCATTTTTCCATTATTTATATGAACATAGTTTCTCAGTTCTCATATCAAAAAAATAAAAAGCAGAACTAAAATTGGTTGTAAAATCTATCTCAATAAGTAATATTCACCCATGGATCCATTTACAAATAATTTTTATATGCCACATCCAACAGAAGCATTCTTTTTACATTTAATACTTATTAAAATTTGAAAAGTTATTAATTTGGATCAATTGCAATTATTATAATGTTAGAAATGTTTAATATTTAGAGACTTCTGGTCACAAGACAAATCAATTTCCATTTATATATACATACTTTTATGGCAGAAAAGTGTGATAGTATAACTATAATATAGAAATATGTTACGTTAGGATAAAATTCTGTACTATGGGCTCCTAACATGATTAGGTTATTCATCTATATTTCCTCAGCGGCCCTTTTCCCTTGATTGGGAAGAATCATAAATATATGAGGGTAGCTTTAATTTGGCATAAGAATGGGCAGGCTGGCTGGTAACAACAAGGAGTGTTTTACTCCAGTTGTCAAGCACTTAGCTCACTTATTCCTCTGCCAATCTTCATTTCCATTTCTTCTCTGTGTCAGAGATCTGGATTTGCCTCGGGCTCTGTTTTGATTCTCTCTCGGCTCCACCACCACTATGCACAGGTAGAATTCACTTTCTTCAGGGTGCAGATTTTGCATTTTAGCCTATGGTCAAACACTCTTGCCTACAGCTGAGTTTCAGCAAGGGGATCACTGGCCTTCCTGTTTTTATTTACTTATTGTTACTGTATCTATGATTACTTAGTTCACCAAAATTTATTCAGAATTTCCACCGGAATGCTGCATGTTCATTTTATTTGTTCCCCAACCCAGAGTTCCTCTATCTGCTCTAGCCTTTATTATTTTTTTATATACATCAATACACACTTTTATTTACTCAGACCTAAATTTATATAATTAAAAATATAGGAGAATTGATCACAGTGAAAAATTGTCTTTTGTAATCTCATGGTTGGTCACATATTTGTAGTTTTTAAAACCTCCCCCAGTAATGGTAATAACAGTGAGGTGGAAGATCAGCACTCTCAAGCATATTGGTCAATGATTCTCTAATGGTGGCATTTTTCTAGTCTTTAAAGTATTTGTTTTTAAAAGCTTTATTCAATTGTAATTCATATACCGTGACATCCATCCATTTAAAGTGTACAACTCAGTGGTTTCATAGAGTTGTGCAGCCATCACCGTGGTCTAATTTTAGAATATTTTCATCATTCAAAAAGAATCCCTGTACCCATTAGCAGTCAGTCCCCACACTCACACCCAGCTGTAGGCAACCACTAACCTACTTTTTTTCTGTGTATATTTGCTTATTTTGGATGTTTCAGGTAAAAGGAATCCTATAATTAATGACCTTTGGTGACTGGCTTCTTTCGTTTAGCATGTTTTCAGGGTTTGTCCATGTTGTAGCATGTATCAGTACCAAATTCCTTTTTATTCCCTAACAGTGGGGATATACCTTACTTTGTATATCCATCCATCTGTTGAGGGACATTTGGGTTTTTTTCCACTTTTTGGCTATTATGAATACTTCTGCTGTGAACATTCATGTAAAAGTTTTTATGCGGATGTTTTCTCTAGGGTACACATCTAGAAGTGGAATTCCTCAGTCATATGATATCTCCATGCTTAATAGAGAAAAAGCCAAACTGTTTTCCAATGTCACTGTACCATTTTACATTATCCATGTGCAATGTATAAGGGTTCCATTTACTCCACATTCTTGCTAACACTTGTTACTATCTGTGGTTTTTTATTTTTTTGTTTTTTTTGTTTTGAGACAGAGTCTGGCTCTGTTCCCCAGGCTAGAGTGCTGTGGCGTCAGCCTAGCTCACAGCAACCTCAAACTCCTGGACTCAAGCAGTCCTACTGCCTCAGCCTCCCGAGTAGCTGGGACTACAGGCATGCACCACCATGCCCAGCTGATTTCTTCTATATATTTTTAGTTGTCCAGCTAATTTCTTTCTATTTTTTTTTTTTTTTAGGAGTGATGGGGTCTCGCTCTTGCTCAGGCTGGTCTTGAACTCCTGAGCTCAAACAATCCGGCCTCCTTGGCCTCCCAGAGTGCTAGGATTATAGGCGTGAGCTGCCACACCCGGCCTGCTGTCTGTGGTTTTAATTACAGCCATCTTGGTGTAAAGTTGTATCTCATTTTGATTGGAATTTATCTAATGACTAATGATGTTCAGAAGCCTTTATGTGCTTTTTGATCATTTTTTATATCATCTTTAGACAAATGTCTATTCAGGTCCTTTGCCCATTTTTGAAATTGGGTTATTTTATTATTGAGATGTAAGAATTTTTAAATATATTCTGGATATAAGTCTCAGGTAAATATATAATTTTTAAACAATTTCTCATTCTATGGGTTATCTTTTCACTGAGTTGATGGCATCAGATGCAGCATAAAATTTTTACATTTTAATGAGGTTTATTTTTTCTTTTGCCACCTATGCTTTTGGTGGCTTATCTAAAGCCATACTCTAAGAGTATTATAGTTTCGGCTTTTACATTTAGGTCTATAATGCATTTTTGGTTAATTTTTATATAAGGTGTGAGGCAGAGGCCCAATTTCATTCCTTTGTATGCAGCTATCCAGTTGTCCTAGCACCATTTGCTGAAGAGACCATTCTTTCCCTATTGAATGGTTTTGGCACCTTTTTTGAAAATTATTTGGTCATAAATATAGAGTTTATTTCCAAACTTTCATTCTGCTTCATTAATCTATTTGTATATATGTCTGTAATTTTTCATTTCTTCTTGAGTCCTTTCTAGGAATTTCATCTATGTTATTTGTTGGCATACAGTTTTTCGTAGTATTCTTTATAATCCTTTTTATTTCAGTAGCTTCTAGTGCCGTTTCAAAGTATTTTGGGGGTGTTCCCCTTTCCCATATACAATTGGATTTTTATCTTGTAGGAATTTTCACAGCTTTGGTTGGCCGACCCTTCCTTATCTTTGATCACTTTCAAATCTCTATTCTTCTAAAAATATCTTTGCTCTACTTCAGTGGAATTGAGGAAAATGTAGGTAGATAGATGTAGGTTTGCAATCTGCTTGTCATCCAGATTCAATTCTCACATCTTTGATTCTTGGAAATTAACAGCTGTTTTTTAACTTCCTATGGTTTTGTTTCAGCCTGTTTGATTGCAAAAATAATCAAGTCTTTCTTTTTAAACTGTTCAGATTTTACACAAAACATGTAAATGTTTAAATATTTGTAATCCTAATTCACATTTGTTTGATTTAGTTACAGAAGCCCTACAGGTGGCAACTACTAGCCCAACTGCAAATGCTACTGGTACTGCTACTACTTCCTCCACCACTGTGGGTGCAGTTAAGCAAGAAACTCTCCACTGTACTTCATCTGCAGTAAATATCCTGGAAAATATAAACTCTACAGAACCCCCAAAGCCCACCGAACTTGATGGTCTTCCTTCAGACCAATTTGCAAAAGGACAAGACACTGTTGCCATAGAAGGTCATACAGATGAGGAGAACACAGAAAGTGGAGGAGAAGGCCAATACAGGGAACGTGATGAATTTGTGGTAAAGATAGAAGACATAGAGACTTTTAAGGTAACGTGAATTTTTACTGGTGTAATGGTCATATTTTATTTGGAGTGCCTATGATAGCCTTCATAATGATTTCAGTAGCATGCGTCTATCTCAAATAACGAAAAGTTATATTTTTATAATTATCTTCAGTTATATAAGTGTTTGATAAAATCAAACTAGTATATGTCAAATATTTTGAAAAAGAAAATCATTGAAAATAATTATAACTAACTTAGTTTCATATATTAAGATATTTCTGACTAGTCAGTTACATTTCAGTGCTGGTAATTATAGCAGTTTTGAAATGTTAATATTTTCCAAAGCTCTCAACTCATTATTTTATAGTAGTTTGGAAAAAATCATATTTATATGTTAATAATTTAAAAGTTTAAATAAAAATAACAGGACTGTCTGGGTGTGGTGGCTCACGCCTATAATCCTAGCACTCTTGGAGGCCAAGGCGGGAGGATTGCTTGAGGTCAATAGTTCAAGACCATCCTGAGCTAGAGCGACACCCTGTCTCTAATAAAAATAGAAAAATTACCTGGGTGTTGCCGTGGGCATCTGTAGTCCCACCTACTTTGGAGGCTGAGGCAGGAAGATTGCTTGAGCCTAGGAGTTTGAAGTTGTAGTGAGCTATGGTAATGCCACTGCACTCTAGCCCAGGCCACAGAGCAAGACTCTGTCAAAAAAAGAAAAAGAAAAATAACAGGACTATCATGTAAAATTGGAATTAGACTTAATTTCATAATTTCAAGTTGTAGAACCATGAATAGATTGTTACAATTTTATATAAGAATATTATAGCTGTCTGGGCGCGGTGGCTCATGCCGGTAATCCTAGCACTCTAAGAGGCCGAGGCGGGTGGATCGCTCAAGGTCAGGAGTTCGAGACCATCCTGAGCAAGAGCGAGACCCCATCTCTACTAAAAATAGAAAGAGATTAGCTGGACAACTAAAAATATATATATATATAGAAAAAATTAGCCAGGCATGGTGGCACATGCCTGTAGTCCCAGCTACTTGGGAGGCTGAGGCAGGAGGATCACTTGAGCCCAGGAGTTTGAGGTTGCTGTGAGCTAAGCTAACGCCATGGCACTCTAGCCAGGGCAACAGAGCCAGACTCTGTCTCAAAAAAAAAAGAATATTATAGCTATGTTTAAGATAACATATTTTCAGGTTTTTGTTTGCTTGCTTTTGCCTTTTTTTAAAAGATGGAGGTGGACAGGAATGGCATTAAAAAGTATAATGAAAAACATAACATTCAAATCATCTGTATTCCTTTCACTCACAATTAACTACTGTTGATATTTTAGCATATTTGTTTCTGTTCTTTTTAAAAATACACATAGGGTTATAAAATTGCATAAATAATACATGACAATGTCATTAGCAGAAAACCTTCCAATAGCTTTTGCTATACAAAAGGGTAATTTGTGTGTTAGTGAGCTCCCTATTTGTGGGAAAATTTAAGCAGAAACTGAATAACCAAAGCAGCTTGTAATTTATTGCATAAATTTATTTATGCTTAAATTTATTACATAAATTCAGCTAGAGGTAAGAAATAAAAGGTTGGGCTAGGTAAGTCTTTAAGATTCCTTTCAGCTCTAACATTCTATAAATCTAAAATATGTTGCTACTTTTTATAAGTATAATCAATTCTGCTTAATACAGGAGGCATTAAAAACAGGAAAAGAACCTCCAGCTATTTGGAAAGTACAAAAAGCTTTATTACAGAAATTTGTTCCTGAAATTCGAGATGGGCAAAGAGAATTTGCAGCTACAAATAGTGTAAGTAAAATGTGTGTTCACATTAGCCTTTCTATATTTTGGCAATGATCTTGGGGAAAATACAGAATAACTTAAATTTAGTTGTATTTTATATTGAATATTTCTGATATAAATAGCATATTCACTTGCATATGTATATTCATATAGTGAAAAAAGACAAAGAAAATTAAAATAGCGTAAATTTTGAACTACATGACACTCTTAATTCTCTGATTTAAAAATAAAACCAATGGGTAAATACCAGGTATTTATAATTAAATGACATTATACTGTTGCTTAACTTTATTGTTTTATAAAGGAAAGGAATTAGTGTTAGTCTATAAAGCATTCAGATGGACTCAGGCTCTTAACATTGATTATTCTATCAGTCAAATATCTTGATTTGCCAGAAGACTGGCAGAAGTTATTCTTTTGTACTTAAGTAGCTGTTCAATAGATTTGCATAAGTAAGCATCTGCCAAATGAGATTGCTTTTCTATATATGGGTTTGTAGTCAAGAATGAGCCTGGGATCATTTTTATAGAGGGTGAAATTAGCCTCTCCAAAGGTGCATTTGGAAAACTTAAAGGATGGTATGTGATAGTCAATAAAACCAACAAATAATTTTTATGTATAGATTACAATTATGCAACTCATAGTGTTTTTTTTCTTAGTACCTTGGTTATTTTGGAGATGCAAAGAGTAAATACAAAAGGATATATGTGAAGTTCATTGAAAATGCAAACAAAAAGGAGTATGTCAGAGTGTGTTCTAAAAAACCAAGAAATAAGCCTTCACAAACTATCAGGTATTTGTTTTCTTATGTAATATGTTTGTGTGTGTGTGTGTGTGTGTGTGTGTGTGTGTGTGTGTATGCATATATAGGCTTATTATTGACGCTATCATTGTACAAAGGAGTGCAACGACCAAAGAAACTGATTTTTTTTTCATTGTATACTAATCTGATGAAATAAGTGATTGCTTTGAAGAAATGAAAGGGACACTGTAAAGCTTACAGCTATCTGTGGTAGGTTGGGTGCCCTTTTCTTTCCCTGAGTCCTTTTGGTGTCACCCCTAGTATAGTGAAAAAAAAAATCGACTTTAGAATCAAAAAGTTTGAGTCCAGCTCTTTGTGACCTGGAGAAGACAACTTTTCAGAAACTCCACTTTTTCATCCATAAAGTGAAAATAGTAATAGAGTGTCAAATTTAAAATGAGATTTTAAAATTTATTTATTTATTTATTTATTTTTGAGACAGGGTCATCCTCTGTTTCCTGAGCTAGAGTGCAGTGGCATCACCATAGCTCACTGCAACCTCAGATTCCTGGGCTTAAGCGATCCTTCTGCCTCAGCTTCCCGAGTAGCTGGGACTACAGGCACATGCCACCATGCCCGGCTAACTTTTCTATTTTTGGTAGAGATGGGGTCTCACTCTTGCTTAGGCTGGCCTCCAACCCCTGGCCTCAAGCAATCCTCCCACTTCAGCTTCCCAAAGTGCTAGATTTACTGGCATAAACCACTTCACCTGGCCTGAAATAATTTTTGAGAAACAACTGTGAGACCTATACGTTACTAGACAAGTGTACAGTAGCATTATCATCATATATATATATATTTTTTTGAAACAGAGTCTGGCTCTGTTGCCCTGGCTAGAGTGCTGTGGCATCAGCCTTGCTCACAGCAACCTCAAACTCCTGGGCTCAAGCAATCCTCCTGCCTCAGCCTCCCAAGTAGCTGGGACTATAGGCATGCGCCACCATGCCCAGCTAATTTTTTCTCTCTATATATATTTTTAGTTGTCCAGATAATTTCTTTCTATTTTTAGTAGGGACGGGGTCTCACTCTTGCTCAGGCTGGTCTCGAACTCCTGACCTTGAGCGATCCACCCGCCTTGGCTTCCCAGAGTGCTAGGATTACAGGCGTGATCCACCGCGCCGGGCCATCATCATATATTAATGTGAATCTGGGTTGTCCGGAATATGAATCTGGAAGGTGACTGACCTGACCCTGTGGTTTGTATGAGAATGTATGACCCTAGATATTCTCAATCTAGTGTGAAGCAGGTCTAGTTTAATTAAGATTCCCACCTATTGGAAACAGCTAACCTTATTTTTATGATGAAATTTTATCCACTCAAATCTCCAGACCCAGCATAGAGCAGATATTGAGCCCCTCCAGGACAGATGCATTTGGGTTTCTGTGTCAACACATGGCACTAGCAGAGCCTATGAGTTTCTGAGGGTCAGTGCTAGATGTGGCTGTCAAAGGTTTATCAGGTATTACTTCCCCAAGGCCACTGATCATCTGTTGTACAGCATCATACTCTCTGGAAATGAGTCCATAAAGGAAGGAGAGGAATGAAAAGAGAGACATATGGATTAAATTAATAATCCCTTAATAACTGAATATTGAATGCCAGTGATTGAATGTATTTAAAGAAAATTTTATGGAAATCACCACTGACATGTATAGGACTTGGATTTTATTTTGGAGATCTTGGGAGGATAATTAGATAATCTTTTCCTCTCCTGTGATTTCTCGTTTTTTCTTAATTGATTTCAGTTTGACAAGATTTCTGTGTTAATAAAGTTTGTTTGTAACATTGCAGAACTGTTCAAGCTAAGTCAAGTAGTAGCAGTAAAATTTCTGATACTCCAACATCAAAATCTACAACTACAAAAGCCCCTTCCATGAAACCCAAAGTTAAACAAGTAAAAGTAAAGGCTGAGCCACCACCAAAGAAACGGAAGAAATGGAAAGAAGAATTTTCATCATCTCAATCTGACTCATCTCCTGAAATCCATTCTAGTAGTAGTGATGATGAGGGTGAGTTCTCCATGAAGTGGATACCTTGATAACTTTAGATTATCAGCATGAATGGAGAGGAACAGTGACGCTAACCATTCAAAATTCATTTCTCAGGGGATTTATCTTCCTAGTAAGTTCTGGTTAGGTTTGTCTTTTTTGTTTTTTTGAGACAGGGTCTTGCTCTGTTGCCCAGGCTAGAGTGCAGTGGCATGATCATAGTTCACTGCTGTCTCCAACTCCTGGGCTCAAGCAATCTTCTGGCCTCAGCCTCTCAAGTAGCTGGGACTATAGGTGTGGGCAACCATGCCTGGCTAATTTTATAATTTTTTTATAGAGATGGGGGTCTCGATATGTTGCTTAGGCTGGTCTCAAACTCCTGGCCTCAAGCAATCCTGCCTTGGCCTCTCAAAGTGCTGGGATTACAGCCATGACCCACCGTGCCCGGCTCTGCTTAGGCTTTTATGAAATAAGTTCACATTCCCCAGACAGACCAACTGACACACAGCTGGCCCACACATGCAGCCTTGTAAAACAGAAAAACTAAAACTCACCTTAATAATGCCAGTTATCTCACCTTTTTGGATAGGATCGAGGTTAGGTCAGGTGCCTAAGTTTAGAAGCATCCTCTGCTTCTAAACTTCTGGGTCTATGTTTATGCTGTTAAAAAAAGAATAAACAAGCCTAGGAAGGAGGAACTCAAACTATAATTAATACAATATAATTATGTAATAATGTATACTACTAATGTGTGCATTTTATATATGCATAGTACTGTGTATCTGCCAATAGCCAACCATGTGCCCATGACTAAGAAAGGTATCCTCTCTGTGCCTTAGGTTTTCTTTTTTGTAAAATGAAAAAGTTGAAATAGATGAGTTCTCAAACTCTCTGACCTTAGAATTATTTTACATTTGTTTTTTTTATGTGTGTGATTTGCTTTGTTTTATTAGAAAAAATACTCACGCAAGGTCTACAGTCATCGGTCAATTAAGAATGACTTACAAGAACATGAGGCAATAAAATAACAATAGAGGTACAAACTATATATCTGAAACCCTTGTATTTGGCAATTTTATAACAAATCAAATTTTACAAAGAAGAAAGGAGATTGCAGATTACTTCGAAGATACAGAATTAAGCGGTTAATGAAGTGCTTAAGCAAAAGAAAACAAAAGATAGTAGGAAAACACACTGCTTTTCTTTTCTTCTTAGAAATAAATTACATTTGCTACAGATCACATGGATAATACAACCATTCCAGAATGTATTATAGTAGCAGTGCTTTTATTTGCAGTTCATTTAATTTTATAAGACTTGTTTCAAGTATATAGCTCTTTACCCCATTGTTAATGAATAAAGCTTCCTATCATTTTTATTATTTTTTAATTTTTTAAGGCAGATGAGAAATAATTTACCAAAGGTTTAATTCTCTATGTTAGTCTATTCTTTGTTTAAAATTTTTAGTGTAAAAACTGCTTTTTGTATCACTATAGTAAAGTAGACAACTCGTCAGTTAGGAGTATTTTCTGCAGTTTGACTGCATGTAACCATATGCTTTACAATATGACCCTTCAACAGTAAGGAAATAATTGATTTTACAATCACTATCAAAAATGAGTGCCATCATTCTATTATGGGTATAGGTCCTCCCTCAAAGACTTCCTTGAAAGGATGTTTAATGTGTTTTGTTCTTATAGGTATTAACAGTAGTATGTAGTCCCTTAAGTCTACAAAAGATATTTATTGTTAAAGAAGATGCTTTATTAACAGTTCTTCTGGCAGCACTGAATTACAATATTCTTCAATATTATTTCTACCATAATATATACACTTAACTTCCATGCCTCTAGAAAAACACCTGTAATACATTTTCAAAATATAAAAATACATTACAAATCTCAAAGCAATGTCGTATTACCTCTATGCAGCATTTGTTTGACACAGTATTAACAAGTTACACATATTTCCATTTCTGTAAGTTGAAAAAAATCCATATGATTTATTGCTTACCAAGCAAGAAAGTGATTTTATTTTCCATTTCAAAACCAACTGTGATGTATAAAGGTTTTAGTTCAAAGATACATTTAAAAGAATAGAACTTTTCTTAAATTAAAAAAAAAACTCAAAAGGCAGATGCTTTCCTCCGGAAAAAGATTAGTCATACTGCTTAAAAGAAAATTGGAAGATTATTCAAATAATTTGAAAGAGAGGTTTTTCAAAAGCCATTAACAGATTAATTATTATAGGTAAATATTAACATACTGTACTCCACGAGAAAGCCCTCATCCAGAAAAGGGAGCCACCAGGCATACTGCAGCGCTCTTCAACAGTAACCGTCAGCCCTAATTCAATAGGTGAATTTTTAGTCGATTGCAAATGTCCTTCATTGTTTGTTTAAATACGAATTGACCACTTTTCTTTCAGCCTCTTCTGCTGCATTGTTCTGTATAGGTTTGGATCCAAAAGCAAGACTGTATCTTTGGGTAGCTTTGATAAGTAAACTACTTTAGTTTTTATTTGGTGTCATTCACTTTTCATTCACTGACACATCGGGCAGAATGTCTTCAGGCATCCAACAAAGCAAAAGTTTTATCTTTCTAGAATCTTCTTTTCTCTTAGCTATTACATTACTGTGAAAAACTATTGAGGATCCTAAAGAGCTTGTGTTTAGATAATATCTGTTGCTATTTACCATGTTAGAAGTCAAAAGTGAAATAGTTGTATGAGACAAGAATACACCAGCACACATTCCATTAGCCATCACAGCTTGGTATGTGATATATACCAGAAATATCAAGCAGTTCAGTACGTTATTGCAGAGGTTGCCAGATTATGGTCTGCGTACGAAATCTTACCCTCAGCCTGTTTTTGTAAATAAAGTTTTATATTGGAACATTGCCGCACAGATTGATTTACACACGTATACAGTTGCTTTCCCACTAGGGTGGCAGATTTGAGTAGTTGCTACAGAGACTATATGAGAAATTCACAGACTATTTGAGAAATTCAGAATATAATCTTGGCAGAACTTGAATCACGAATTAGTTGTGGGTAGATTGAGGTTGATGATCAGTATGGTTTCTGACTTTACAAGTATCATTGTTTGAGAGATGGTCTTGGAGATTATTTGATTAGAAATAAAATCATAATAAAAATTCTTCAGTCCTAAAGTCTGAGTCTACTGTTTTTTGTTTTTGTTTGTTTTGTTTTGTTTGAGACAGACTCACTCTGTCACCCTGGCCAGAGTATAGTGGTATCATCGTAGTTTACTGCAACCTCAAACTCCTGGGCTCAAGCGATCCTCCTACCTCAGCCTCCCAAGTAGCTGGGACTCTACACTTCCTTGTCACCACGTGTGGCTAATTCTTTCTATTTTGTTTTTGTAGAGACAGAATCTCACTCAGGCTGGTCTTGAACTCCTGGCCTCAAGCAGGCTTCCCGCCTCCCAAGGTGCGTTAGCCACCGCACCCAGCCCCTGAAGTCTACTTTAAATGTACTGTTTTTTAACAGCTGTTTGTGGTGAGCTGGGCATGGTGTGTGCGCCTCTAGTCCCAGCCACTCATGAGGCTGGGGTGGGAGGATTGCTTCAAGAGGCCAGGCATTTGAGACCAGTCGGGGCAACATAGTAAGACCTTGTCTCTGAAATATAAAAAAAATTCTTAAAAGGCTATTTGTGAGTGGTTGTTTAGAAGTGTATATATCAGAATCTATAAGGAAGTTCAGTGCTTCGAGTGTGTATTGAAGGCATTATACGTAACTTTTACAGTTAGCAGTCCTGTCTACTAGTATAGAGAAGTTTGGGTTCTGAATTTGCACTCACTATAGTTTCCTCAAATGACAATTAAGATAAATTTTTCTTTCATTGATAACTTGAGTGACCACTAGGTGTCACTAGTAAGTAGCAAACATTTTTAGTGCTTTTAAGTAGGAAATATTGATAATAAACATAGATTTGTAGGCTGGCGATTTTCAGGAGCCCTTTTTAATCCTTAAATATATTGAGGATTCCAAATACTTTTGTTTATGTGGGCTAAAGCTATTGATATTTACTAAATACCAATTAAAGCAGAAATTTAAAATATTTGTTTAAAATGAATCCATTACTTATTAACACAAGTTTTTTTTTAAACAAGTATATTTTCCAAAACCATATTTATTAAGATGAGAGCATTTTCATATCTGCTCCTACATTGAGTTTGTAATTATGTGTTATTTTGGTTAAAGTTTATTAGGGAAATCCACATAGGTATGTAGCTGAGAAAGAAGAGAATTTAGATTGCCTTTTCATATAATTATGGATTTTTTTTTTTTGAGACAGAGTCTCTCTGTTGCCCGGGCTAGAGTGCCGTGGCGTCAGCCTAGCTCACAGCAACCTCAAACTCCTGGACTCAAACAATCCTCCTGCCTCAGGCTCCCAAGTAACTTGGGACCATAGGCGCGTGCCACAATGCCCAGCTAATTTTTCTGCCTTTTCTTGGTAGAGATGGGGTCTCACTCTTGCTCAGTCTTGTCTTGAACTGCTGAGCTCAAGCAATCCTCCCGCCTTGACCTCCTAGAGTACTAGGATTACAGGTGTGAGCCACTGTGCCCGGCCTGATATTCTTTTTTTTTTTTTTTTTTTTTTTTTTTTTTTTTTTTTTTTTTTTTTTTTTTTTTTTTTTTTTTTTTTTTTTTTTTTT
>RJWJ010038551.1:0-14930 GCA_004363605.1 Indri indri
AAATGTGGTATATGTATACCATGGAGTACTATTCAGCTTTAAGAAACAATGGTGATATAGCACCTCTTGTATACTCCTGGATAGGGTTGGAACGCATTCTACTAAGCGAAGTATCCCAAGAATGGAAAAACAAGCACCACATGTACTCACCATCAAATTGGTAGTAACTGAACAACACGTAAGTGTACATATAAGAATGTCATCTATTGGATGTCGGGTAGGGAGGGAGGGGGAAGGGGGAGGGGCGACGGGGAGGAGGGGACGGATATATGCATACAAAAAGGGTGCAACGCGCACCCTCCGAGAGATGGACACGCTTGGGACTGGGACTTGGGGGAAGGGGGGGCAAGGGCAGCATATGTAACCTAAACATCTGTACCCCTATAATAACAAACAATAAAAAAAATAAATTAAAAAAAAGGGAAAAAAAATAATAATTATTTAGCTAGGAGTACTCAGGAACTAGAAGAAGAAACAAGAAAAACACCAGTTCCTACTCCAATAGAGTTGCTGGAGAAGGCAAATATATGTTGACATTATGTAAGTGAAAAAACCATATTAGTAAGTTTGATTGGAGCAACCAAGTCTATTGGGGAACAAAATATTCCATGATTTTTGAATACTGAAATTTCAGAAACAACAGAAATGAAATTTATGAGTGAAAAAATATAAGATTTATAAAAATGGATTCATGCTGGGCGCGGTGGCTCACGCCTGTAATCCTAGCACTCTGGGAGGCCGAGGCGGGCGGATCGTTCTCAGCTCAGGAGTTCGAGACCAGCCTGAGCAAGAACGAGACCCCCGTCTCTACTAAAAATAGAAAGAAATTAATTGGACAGCTAAAAATATATATAGAAAAAATCAGCCAGGCATGGTGGCGCATGCCTGTAATCCCAGCTACTCGGGGGGCTGAGACAGTAGGATTGCTCGAGCCCAGGAGTTTGAGGTTGCTGTGATCTAGGCTGACGCCACGGCACTTGCCCCAGGCAAGAGAGTGAGACTCTGTCTCAAAAAAAAAAAAAAAAAAAAAAAAAAAAAAAAAAAAAAAAAAAAAAAAAAAAAAAAAAAAAAAAAAAAAAAAAAAAAAAAAAAAACATGGATTCATAAGAAAAAGAAAATAATAGGAAAACTGTAGAAGAAAAATTAAAAAATTGAAGCAGAGGATAATCTCTTAAGCAGAATTGATGCTTATCTTGATGAACTTCATGAAGTCTGCAATTATAATGATGTCATAAACTTCTAGATTAAAGAAAGCTTCTTAAAAGGGAAACAAAGTTAGTTTGGCATCAGGCTTCTTGTTAGCAACACTGGAAGTAAGAACACTCTCAGAGACAATTACTACCACTCAGAAATCCCATTTCTGGCCAATAGATCATTTTCCAGCCAGAATGAAGGAGTTAGAGGTTTGCTTGTGGAGGAATTTAGAGACTATATCACCCATAGAGGAAAATACACAAATAAGTTTTATAATAAATAAATCAAAAAAAAAACTTCAATGTGGGACAGATGAAGCAGAGAAGAAATACGAGTGAAAGATAAATACACAAGGATCACGAAAAATGACTGGAACAGTGTAATATAACAGTACATGAGGATGCTTGATGTAGTAGAAGCACAATGCAAGGGAAAATAGTGATTGAAATTAAAAGTATAAAGTTATCTCAGCAAAAGCATAGTGGCAGAAATAGAGAAGTAAAAGCATTCCAGAGGAAATCAAGAGAATAAAACCTTTGGATGAGGCAAAATATTTGGGATTTTGGCTTTATTTAATAATACTGATATATTCATTATTTCTGTAAATGTTTCTTGAGTTTTTACTATGTGCCAGACATTTGGATTATATTGTTAACAAAAAGACAAACAAGCTTGCATTTCGTATATGTGCATTTGACGATGATACATAGAAAATCAAGGTAACCAATAATGGAATTGCAAAGAACAAACTAAATTCCACATTTCCATGAGAGATAGAAAAAAATGAATACTAATTTGATCAACTAGCAAAATTAAGGAACATAAAGAGAGAAATTAGCAACAAAACCAGAATAAAAAATATGCATTATAAAATTTAAACTGACTGTAAAGTTGGTAAATTTTTATGTTAAAAATGCTGGTTCATATTCACTTTCTTGTGGTTGTGGTTTCATGAATGTGCGTACTTTGTGATAATTCACAGAGAAGTATATGTGTATACTTTGTGCATATGTATTAACTTCCATAAATATTAATTTAAAAACATACACAAACTTTAAAATGGTTGCAGAATTTTCCATCTTACTTTTCCCTTTTTTAATTTAGATATTGGGGTTGATTTGTGTCGATGTGTTTGTACACACATGCACGACATGGACATCTTTGTCCAAAAATCTTTAACTATTTCCTAAAACTCAAATTGGTTTTGTTTTTGTTGTTGTTGTTATTGTTGTTGTTTGAGACAGAGTCTTGCTCTGTTGCCTGGGCTAGAGTGCTGTGGCATCAGCCTAGCTCACAGCAACCCAGACTCCTGGGCTCGAGCAATCCTTCTGCCTCAGCCTCCCAAAGTAGCTGGGACTACAGGCATGCACTACCATGCACAGCTAATTTTTTCTATATATTTTTACTTGTCCAGGTAATTTCTTTCTATTTTTAGTAGAGATGGGGTCTCGCTCTTGTTCAGGCTGGTCTTAAACTCCTGACCTCAAACGATCCACCCACCTCGGCCTCCCGGAGTCCTAGGATTACAAATGTGAGCCACCACACCCCACCACACAAATTGGTTTATACTAAATCTAGGATGAAAATTTAATGAATGCATGAAATAAAAACAATAGCTCTGTTAAATATATCAAGAATTATTCCAAGACAATTTTCTGAGACTAACCTGCATGAAAGAAATGGCTCTGATTTCTATCTTTTCTTTTTTTCTCTAATAAAGAGCCTTTCAAGAAAAGAATCCAAGACCTTGGACCAGGCAGGAGCAGCATAGTGTGCCTCCCTTTCATTGGCAGTCAAAGAATGGAAACGAACATGTCTTCTTTTAAACAGTGAGAAAAGAAATGAGGACAGCAAAGTCTTGAAGGAGCTGTTCACTGCTGCACGTACATGGAGAAAATCACCCCCACACTGAAACTCTACAAGCAGAGAACACCTGACAGCAATGACAAAGCAAATTTTCACCAGAGCAAGTCTGCAGAAATCTACATTAAACAACTGCCTTCCAAAAGGATTATCTTGTTAAAAGAATTGTATGAATGTGTTGCATCCAAACTTTTATCTTTGACTGTCTCTTGAAGATGTGAATAAAATTATTTTATCAGGAATAAATGAATACCATGTACAAAGGAAGTCATGATTGCATGCTGACAGGAATATTCCTTTAAAGCATTTCAACTATTTTCTCCATTTCCAATTGAATAGAAAACAGAATCTGGTAAAAACAAAAAATAATAATAAACATTTCTTTCAGGGAGAATGAATTTTTTGAAACTAGAACCAAAATAATTGTATACTTGCAAAAGTCACTCACTAAAATATTCAATAATTATTGCATTATCAATTTTCACAATTTTATGTACTTCCATTCAAAGCTATTTGAGGGACTGTTATTTGTTGCTATTTCAGAAAAAATCTAAAGGAAAAATGTATTTGAAGAGCAGAATATTTCTTCAAAACCTGTTCATCAGTTGAGTGATTTCGTACTCTGGACTAGGGCACAGAATTGTCAAGAAACTATTTTAGGGTAACATATGGAAATAGGGAAGGGCTCAATTGCTGAGGAAGCTGCTTCTCTAGCAGTTAGTAGATACTGTTCCCAGCCACATCTCTCCCTTCTGAGCTTCAGAAAAGCATATAAAATCTACTGGACCTCATCACAGTCACTTCAAATTAAACTAAGCTGTTGAATCTCAGCACTGTATATTGTATCATACATACAGATAAAACATATATGTATAGTATAAAGAATAACTAAGAATGAATACATAAAAATAAGAATAATTAAAAGAACACACCATCAAATTTACCACCTGTATCAAGAAACAAAACCCACTCCTCTCCTTGTGATACTATTGCCTCTCTTTTCAAGATGACATTATCCTGATGTTTGTGATGATACCATCCATGCTAGATGTTTTTATGGCGGAATCCCCTATGTCTTCAGTCATAAGCAGTATGAATGTGTCTTCAATATGTGTCCTCATTTCTATGTAATCTTGTTTAGTTTTGCTTGTTTTTATACTTATTTTTAAATTTGTCCTAAGTTTTCAAATATAGTATGATATAGTTACTCATGAGATCCTCTTATCATCTTTATTTATCATTTCTATTTTTAACATTTTTAGTTTTAATTTTTATGGATACATAATATTTGTACATATTTATGGGGTACGTATGAGATTTTGTTACAGGTATACAATGTGTAATGATCAAATCACGGTAATTGGTGTATCCAACACTTCAAGCATTTATCATTTCTTTGTGTTAGGAACATTCAGTTCTACTCTTCTAGTAGTTTTAAAATACACAGTAAATTATTGTTGACTACAGTCACCATATTGTGCTTCCAAACACCAGATATTATTCTATCTAACTGTACTTTTGTGCCCATTAACCATCACCCCCCATCCTCTCCACCCCACTCCCCTTCCCAGCCTCTGGTAACCATCATTCTGCTGTCTCCACGAGATCAATACTTTTAGGCTCCACATATGAATGAGAACATGTGATAAATGTCTTTCTGTATCTGGCTTATTTCACTTAACATGATGTCCTCCAATTCCATACATCTTGCAAATGATAGGATTTCACTGTTTATTATGGCAGAATAATATTCCATTCTGTATATGTACCACACTTTTTTCTTATTATTGGTTAAATATCAGTGTCACTGCCCTATTTTACATTTCTGATATAAATATTTTGTGCTTTCATTTCTTTTATAATTCATTCTAGCCAGATATTTTTCAATATTTAATTTTAATGTTACAAAATTAATATTGGTTTTAGTATTTCAATACTTGTGTATTATTACTTGTGTATTATTTTATGCAAGTGCATTTTAATGTGTTGATCCTCTCTAGTTTATATTTAGTTTCCATTTCTTTCATTTTAAAATAAACTTTTTTATTTAGAATCATTTTGAATTTACAGAATTATTGGGAAGTTAGTACAGAGAGTTCTCTTATACACTGTACCCAGTTTCCCTATTATTAACATCTTACATTAGTATGGAGCATTCATCACAACAAACCAGTATTTATTTATCATTAACAAAGGGCATATTTCTCAGATTTTCCTTGATGTGATGACTTTGACAGTTTTTAGGATTACTGGCCAAATATTTTACAGAATGTCCTTCAAATAACTTTTTTAAATTTTTTTTCATGATTAGACTGGGATAATGTATTTTTGGGATAAAGGCCACAGAGGTAAAGTGCCATTCTCATCACAATATATCAGGGGTACATGCTACCAAAGTGACTTACTACTGTTGATGTTAATTAACTTTGGTCATCTAGCTTGAGGTTGTTTTTGTGAGGTTTCTTTTTTTTTTTTTTTTTTTCTTACTTTCTGTACTTTACTCTTTGGAAGAAAGTTACCATGCACAGTTCTCACTGTAGAAGTGGGAAATCATGATGTACCTCTTAAAAGGGGAATATCTATATAAATTATTTGGAATTCTCTCTCAAGGACACTTGTCTATTCTCTCACATTTATTTACTCAATCATTTATTTATATTAGTATGGACTCATGGATGTTTATTTTATACTTAGGGGTAGCCTTATGGGAATTAACTGTATCAATAGAGTACAGTGCTTATGTATGGTTCTTTTTGCCTTTGGGGTTACAGACTCCCCTCATTTCCAAAGTTACTTAGGCCAGCAATGTATTCTTTTATCCACTTCAGTGAGGCTGTTTCACACATTTGTAATACATTTAGATTATTTTGTTACATTCTGCATTCCATCCTGAAATCCTCTCATCTCATAAATGATTTTTTAAAAAATGTGCATTCATTAAGGTTTAGTCTTCATGCTTAATTCCAATGAGTTTTGACAAATGCCTAATTTCTTTTATTCAGTGTCACAGTATCATATAAAATAGTTTCATTGTCCTAAAAATTTCATGTGCTCCACCTATTTCACCCTTCCCCCACTGTATATTGAATCTCTGGCAACCACTGCTCTGTTTTCTGTCTCTTTAGTTTTACCCTTTCCAGAATATGATATAATTGGAATCACGTGATATGTAGCTTTTTAGATTGGCATATGCACTTAGTAATAGGCATTGACGTTTTTTTCTGTGCCTTTTAATGGCTTGCTGGTTCATTTCTCTTTATTGCTAATAATATTCCATTGTATGGGTATGACACATTTTGATATTTTATTCAACTATTGAAGGATATCTTGGTTATTTCCATATTTGGGTGATTACAAATAAAGCTTCTATAAACATTCCTGTGCAAATTTTTGTATGGACACAAGTTTTCAAATCATCTGGGTAAAAGCCTAGGAGAGTGATTGCTAGGTCATATGGTAAGACTATGTTAAATTTTAGAAGAAATTGTCAAACTGTTTTCTGGAGTGACTGCACCATTTTTCAGTCCCACTGGCAATAAATAAGAGATTCTGTTTGCTCAGCATACTTGCCGGCAGTTGGTGGTGTCAGTGATTTTGATTTTAGCTATATTAACAAGGCATCTCCTCATTGTTTTAATTTGCAATCCCCTAATGACACGTGATATTATGCATCTTTTCATATCCTTATTTGCCATCTGTATATTTTCATTGCTGAAATCTCTGTTCAGATCTTTGTCCATTTTAAAACTAGGTTTGTTTATTTACTTATTGTTGAGGTTTAAGACTCATTTGTATATTTTGAATATAAGTCCTTTATCAGATATGTGCTTTTTATGTATTTTCACCCAGTCTGTGGCTGATATTTTCATTCTCTTAATAGTGTCTTTGTTAGAACAAGAGTTTTTTAATTTTGATAAAACCAAAAGTCAGAGTTTTTTTTTTCCCCCTTGAATTTTATGTTTTGGTATTTTGTTTAGAAAATATAATATTAAACCCAAGATCATATACATCTCCTCCTACTATTTTTCAAAAAATTTTACAGTTGTGCATTTCACATTTATGTTAGGATTCATTTTGAATTACTTTTTGTGTAAAGTATAAGGTTTGGATCAGTCTCATTATTTTGCATATTGACATCTAAGTTTTCCAGCACGATTTGTTGAAAAGAATATCTGTCCTCCTTTAAATTGCCTTTGCTCCTTTGTCAGAGATCAATTAACTATTATATTAATTTATGAGGACAGACTGGGTGGCTTAACCAGCAGAGACATATTTTCTCCCAGTTCTGGAGGCTAGCAGTGTAAGGTCAAAGTGTCAGCAGGGTTGGTTCCTTTGAGGGCCACGATAGAAGGATTTGTTTCTCCTCGGCTTGTGGAGAGCTGTTATTCCTACATCTTCACATCAACTTCTCTCTGCTCATGTCTGTGTCCAAATTCCCTCTTTTTATAAGAACATCAGTCATATTGGAATAGGGCCCACTCTAAAGACCTCATTTTAACTTAATTACCTTGGTAAGGACCTTGTCTCCGAAGACATTTTGAGGTGATAGGGGTTACCAGGACTTGAACATCAAGCATAGCATGGAGACTTGAAAATGGTATAGTTTATACAGTTTTACAAGATGGTTAGATTTTTGAATTATATTCTACCAAATTTCTGTTTCCCTAATTCAGCCAATTTATATATTTTTTAAGTTAAAAAACAATCTAGTGATTTTAAATGAGAAACGAGCAAAATGAAAGTTTGCACAAAGCTGGTTAAACCATTTTGTTATATAATTGTGAAAAGAGAATAATGATTTTATTACTTGTATATTTTGTACACTTTGGAGTTAGAAGCTTAGAGATTTGGAAGCAATCTAGAATTTACTCTTGGTTGTCCTGTGATAGGAGTGCAAAAGTAAAATTAGGAAGAAAGAAAATATAATTTCATTATGAAAAATAAATTATCTTACTTTCTTCACACTCCTTTTTTATTCTCTTCCTTTATTTCTTTTTTGCACAGATATTCATGGAAACTTATAATGTGCCATTTCCCCATGAATATTTCAGAACAATTTTTCCTACACAGAGAAATATAAGACTCATCCAAATGGTTGAGGATACTTTCAAGGAATTGAAGCAAAATGTTAATATTAAAGGAAATTTCCCCTCCATCCTAGACTCCTGTATCTGAATTTTTTTTCTCCTTGTCATTCTGCTGTATCTCTTTTCCACTAGCTTTGCTTGAGTAATAGACTCATTAGCATCATTCAATGCCATGTGTCATTCTACAGGAATCAGAATAGATTGTAGAATTCTAACCAAGTGACCCAAATAGGAGCAAGTCCTACATAGAAGACAAAGACAGAAAAGATTTATTAGATTTTTAATTCAAATCCCAACAGTAAGATTGTTCTGTGTAACATAAATTAGCTATGCAATAATACTGAGAGCTTATTTCCTAATTATATTCTTCTGTGGTTAAATTCTCTCTCTCTGGAGAATTGCAGTATAGTTTCTTTAGCTCCAGTGTTTTGAAGTTTTATGATGGGTATGCATGGATAAATGTACGTTTTCATCTACAGAGCCAGACAATCAGTGTGTTTTGGTAAATAAAGTTTATTGAAACACACATACAAAAAAAGTTACTTTACTTTCTGAAAGATTTTTCAAATTTATCTTTCTCCCTATTCATTTGAATTTGTCATTTCTGTTTTCACATTTTTAATTTCCAAGAGCACTTTTTGTTTTTTAAGTATTTTAATGGTATTCTATTATTGTTTCAATGATGAAAAATCTTCTCTCTCTTTCTGTTGCTCTTTCTTTTTCATTAATTAGTGACTTTGTAAGAAAGTTTATTTCAACCTGCATAATCTTTGTCCTCAAGTTGCTTTTTTATATTTGTTTCTTTGGGTCTCTTTCATAGAAGAGGTTTTTCTCAAATGTCTGGTGATCGTTGGTTCTCTCTTCATACTTATGAATAGGTGTTAAGAAGCTTATTAGAATACACATGAGTGCAACTGATTAACCATGAACTTCACTACAGCTGGTCAGATTTCTCAGGGAAGAATATTTCAGGTTCAAAATGTTCTACTCCTTTCTGGGAGCTAAGCAGGTTAACATGGTGCACAGAAACTCTCACTTCCCCTCTTTCAAGTGCCATATTCCCACGATGCCTAGTGTCCTCCATTACAGAAACACTGTGCTTTACTTTCTTGCTTTCTGTCTGGTAAGATGCAACATGTCACTCTGCCACAAAGGGTCTGAAGGTGATATGGAGATCTAACTGCTTCTTAGGAGACTTTTAATCAATCCCATTGTTTTAACCCAAACTTCTATGCTCACTTTTATCATTCCACAAATTTTGAAGTTCTACGTGGTTCTATAGTGCTCTATATTATCTTATTTCTTTTAAAACTTTTCTTCAGTATTCCAAGGCCTAGGCTGATTATAGGTCACCAAAGATTATGTTAAAAACAATGTCAACAGACTAGATAGTTTATTCAAAAGAGTTCTGAGTCCTAAATCATAGGTGCTGAGGTATCTTATATACTGAACCAAATATTCATATTCAAATTTATTGTTAATTAACAAAAATCAAGAGCCCACACAATAACACAAGTATATATTGACATACTGTTTGTTTGTTGTAGATTGTTTATTGATTTCCACATAATTACAATTTATTTGGATTTAAAAAACTATTTTGGAATTCATTTTAAAAGATATAAATTATAAGTTAATCAAAAGGTCTTATCAAACTAAATATATTAGAGCCACCTAAAGTAATATATGCCTTAGATAAACATTTTTCTATGACCATTAATCATGACACATTCAAATTAAATGACTCAAATGATTTACTATCACGTCTTTCAGACTAATATCAGTGTCATTTGTTATTAAACTGCACACCAATAAATTTCTACTTGTATTGAAAGACACACTATTATAACTTTGCCCTCATGTTTCTCCCTCTTCTAAAGTGAGACAATAATTTAAATATTTGATTAATTTTATTCTATTTGTACAGTTGTGGGTCCTTTCTTTCTTTTTTTTTCTTTTTTTGGTAAAGGAAACAAAATATTCTTACTCCCTATAGTCCTTATTGTCAGGCAAATTAATGAAAGCTTTTAACAGTTCCACATATATTAATAGCATTGGCTATAACTGCAAAGTGAGAAGGTATATATTAAACAAAAACACTTAATTTTTTATTTTATAAACATAACTATAGAGTGATTTCTTACTGAGAATCAATGTAATTTTCATGTATAAGATTACGTGTAAATATAATTATATTTTCCCAGTATATATTAACTTCTACTTCTATAATACTTATTTTTGGTCAATTTGTTAACTGCTTTCATTCTTTGCTCACATCACTTAATATTCATGTTAGAAAATATTATCTCAATATAATATATAACACCACATTTATTTTATAAAATGCAGATAAAATGAAAATAAAAAGCAAATTTGTTTAATTGGATCTTTATGTGGTTTAATGAGCAGCAGACTTGCTTCAGAGGACTTGGCTCAGATAGATTAATCACCGTGTAGATGTGCGAGAGTCAACAAAAAGTTAATCTGTGAGGGTTTCCATTATTATACTCTTATGTGGTGTTCTTCATGCACTAGATCAGTGAATCTTGTGGAATTATTAGCCATCGTAATTAGATGTTTTAAATCAAAGAGGAAGGAAGTAATTATATTGCTTATATAAGTGGAGAGGTCAATTTTCTTTATAGGAAGGTCATTCCCTCCTATTAGATTCTCATATCCAAGTTTGACCTGGATAAAATACATGAAATATCTGTTTGATATATGACAAATACTGCTACATTTCTCTTGAAAAAGTAAAATATTCCATAGCAATATTATTTCTTATTAATGGATATATTGTGAGGTAATGATCTAAATTTATTTACTTATTTCTCAGATAAATAACTATATATCCCAGAATTATTAATAGCTTCTCATTTTCCGATTCATGTGTGATGTGGTCTGTATCATACATCAGGTTTCTATGTACAGAGGTCTGCTTCTTGGCCCTATTCTGTTTCATTGGTCTATGATTCTGTCCTGAGGACAATACCACCATGCTTTAAAAACTACAGGTTTATAGTATATTTTTTTTTGGTATTTGATAGATTAATATGCTGTTTTCAAAATTTCCCAGGTTCTTCTTGCCTTTCAATTTTCTACATGAATTTTGGGTGAAGCTTGTCATCTTTCATGAAATCCCATTAGAAATTTATTTAGTATTATATAGAATTTACAAATTATTTTCTAGAGAATTGGCATCTTTATAGTACTGACTCTGCCAGCAGGTCAATATTGTATAGCTCCCTATTCTTCTTTGTTGCAGATTTACCCAATTTTTTTCAACCAAATATTTTCACTTCACTCTTTCACTATTGTCTTGGCAGTTGTGTATAGAGTTTGGCCTTAGAATCACACTTTGGTTTGCCATATTGCCTCTGACAGTTTAACCCAAACACTACAACAGAGGCTAATCAACTTAGCTGGTGATAACCAGGACTCTGAAAGAATTTCTTAAGTAGCATTTCTTTGAGAAGTAAAAGTTTACGGTATCATAGTAAATCATAAGATTTTAATTCTTTAATAACCTGAAGTCCAACAGCATCCTCCCTAGAACACTGAGACATCCACAGGTGATTGAGATAAGTCTGATTCACATATCAGGACTTTTCAGATCCCCTTCCGTTTCCCCTCTGGAGAGCCAACCCTCCTTTTCATTGTTCCTTTACCTATGCAAGGTTTCTGACCAAGTAATTGCAAGTTTCTTTTCTTTGAGGTACGTAAGGTTAGAATGGCTCCGCGGAGCTGAAAGTGAGTCTTTCCCTTGGCGCATACCTGATGTGGACTCCTCTGTCACTCCTAAGATTGGTACTGATCAATACAGAAGGAAGTTCAACAGAATGTCTTAAATCAATGACATAGCTGCCCTAAATTAAGTGCCTCCCTACCCGTTAGCAAAAATGCGGACTTTGCCTCAGTGTTCTATGGGCCTAGGAAATACTAGACTTTTAATGAGTATGACCTTGAGAAATTGTTAATGTAACACCAATTGCATTCATGTTTCAAAGAAAAATTACACTAGACAAGTTAAATAGGCAAGAAAGACTTTATTCAAGACTATTGCGCTAGGAGTCAAGACTGTTAAACTAGGAGAGAGAGGTTAAATTCAACTCCACTGAAATACAAAGGAGAATTTTATGTGCTGGAGTGCTAAATGGTGCTTATGGAAGTTAGGCTCCCATCCGCCTACAGAGACCGGGAGATAGGGGCACTCTTTTTCTTGATAATTGCATTACAAAGGGATGGCTCCTAGATCCTTGAGCAAGATATTCCTGGGTTATATAACTGGCAAGAATAAGGTAGGAAATTTACATTTCAAAGGAGCAGAGAAAGAATTCACTGCAAGTTTTCTAAAGTAAATGCTCTAAGAAAAAAGGAGGTCAGAAGGAAACCTGTCTAAAGTTTAGTTAAGCTGAGGGGAAAGAACGTTGAGACCATCTTAACTACATGTTTCCTTAAGCTAACATAACTAATTTTATGTTTGGCTATAAGCATTCCTTTTACTTCAATGTATATATTTTTTCACTTTTAGGCCACTCAATTTAAAGTTTCTAAACTTTGTAACTAGCATCCCTCAAATAAGACCTTCTGTTACATATAAATGCTCCCTTTTATCATATGCCAAAGTACAAACACACTATTTTGACAGGGTAATTGAAGGTTAATTGATCCAGGATAGCTGTTTGAGCAAGAACATAAATTTGACTATAGTCAGAGGAGAAAATTGTATCCTTTTTTCTTCAGAGGAGAAATTGGTGAAAAAAACTAGCACATTGTGTTTACATATTTTTGACTGCTTCCTGCAAGGGAGCCAGCCATGAGTGACACATCTTAGCAGAGTGATAAAGGTAAACAGGCACCTAACAGTGGGGAAGACATCCAGGGAAGCTTGCAGAACAGTGATGATGTTTTTCACACAACCAAGCTCTTAAAAAATCAAACGACAATGTTCTTCATCAGTCAATTGATCTCTTTGGCAACAGGGATGTTAGAGAATTGGAGAATAAGGATTACAAGGCATTGACCCCTGCGTTGTGTTGGTTCTTGAGAAGTGAAAACCATGATAAACACTGTAGATTAAAGTAAGAGCCAAGTCTTAATAGAGCACATTGTTTCATAGGGAACCTTAAACAATACGAATCCCACAGGCAGAAAATCTGACAAGGAAAGGCACTAAGAGAAAGACATTTGAGTCTACAGGATGTCATTCAATAAGAGATTTAAAAAAGTCATATGAAAGAATTCTGAAGACCGTGTATAATTTTTTATTTCCTTGAAAAACATTTCTATGGGAACCAACAAAACGGTTTCTACTAATTTTTAAATAATAATAAAAGCATACCACATTTAGTTTTTCAGAAAAATAATCTATCTAGACTTCCAAAGCTCAGCAAATAGACAGTAGAAATAGAAAAAGATACTTCAAAGAAGGATTCTAGATGGATAATAGCATTTATCATGTCTTGGCATTATTAATTGCTTGATTTTCAGCTTTATTACGATAACGATACTTTCAAAAACATTTCCTCTAATCATTTGGCAATAAAGTCAGACTATCATTATAATAATTACTGGTCTTTTGACCAGTAATATATTCCCCTTTTCAGAGGAATGTAGCATATCTAAATGAAAGGAAATGACATGATATAACATCTTGAACTTCCCCCTCAACTTTGATTCATCTCATTTTCTTTTATTTGAAATTAGTGTTAGATTAGAGCAACCTTTGTGCCAAGGATATATTATTGCCAATAGTCAGAGGAAAATAACAAATATTCTGTGGTTTGGGGCCAATGAGGAGTTTTTCTTGAGAAATTCAATTGAAGTCCTGATTTTGGAACAGGTTTTTTTTTTTTTTTAGCAGAATGAGTCATCATTATATCCTGATATGCACATACCATCACCACCACTAGTGCTAAAATGTCTTTCTATTTCATAAAATCATGAATTTGAGACGATGGACAAAAACCAAAATGTTTACTGTTTGAATGAGAGGAGTGTTCTTCTGTGCTACTTAATGGAAATATTTGCAACTCTATGATGTTTTTCAGGCTCCAAAAGATTGTCTAGGACAATCTACATGATATTCATAAACACTAATTGAGTTCCTTTTTTTGAGCACCACGCTAAGTATTAAGTAAAAATAATGGGTAAGACATAATCCTTAAGTTATAATTATAAAATAAAAGCATTACATGAAAATACCTGGCTATAATATGGGAGTACAAAGACAAAAATATTTAAATGCAGAAATATCATCTGTAATTATCAACAGAATGTGATAGATGTAGACTATCATGAAAGTCCTTTAACTTAGCTCATATTAATCATTTATGCTTCCAAAAAGTTAGCAGTTGAGTTTTTATTGTGTTCAATTTATTGATTCATGGGAAGATACTGATCAATTTTCTTGTCTTCTTTTTTTTTTATTTCATTTTTTTTACTTTTATTTTTTTTTATTGTTTGTTGTTTATAGGGGTACAGATGTTTAGGTTATGTAAGTTGCCCTTGCCCCCCCTTCCCCCCAAGTCCCAGTCCCAAGCGTGTCCATCTCTTGGAGGGTGCGCATTGCACCCTTTGTGAATGCATATATCCATCCCCTCCTCCCCCCTCGCCCCTCCCCCTTCCCCCTCCCTCCCTACCCGACATCCAATAGATGTTATTCTTATATGTACACTTATGTGTTGTTCAGTTACTACCAATTTGATGGTGAGTACATGTGGCGCTTGTTTTTCCATTCTTGGGATACTTCGCTTAGTAGAATGCGTTCCAACCCTATCCAGGAGT